>JANHGB010018273.1:0-45841 GCA_026283785.1 Coracopsis vasa | reverse complement strand
CAAGGTGAATGTGTCTGGTCAGAGACATTAGCAACTACCGAATTACTTGGATTTGTAATATGACCAATATGCTCATTAAGAGCTTATTAATATATGCAATATGACAATATGTAAGATATGGAATATGACAACACTGCTCATTAAGAGTTTGGAGCAATGCTTCAGTAGCAGGCTGAAGATCTGAGTGTTAGACAAGACTCCCGCCCACAGAGACATCCAACCAACTACGGAGAAAGAGTGAGGGGTTCTGAAATGCCAAACCCTGCTTTTCATCACTAACAGTGAGAGTTAAGAATTTGCATAGTTCCTTCGCAGAGCAAAAGGAACTGATTTCACTGTTCCAAATGGAACATCACCTAATTTTATCACGTCAAAGTTAACTATCAGATTTCTTACAGCTTCCCGTAACTTTATGATTTGAAATACGTGAGTGCTGGCTGCAGCGGTTCAAAGTAAAACCGGTTTATAGGAAGAGCTTCCATGCAGATAAATAATAATTGAACATATTGCACATACCCGAGACCTCAATCTTGAAAGTGAAATGTCTTCAGTGAAAAATGAAACACATTTATTGTATTTGTAACTAACATACCCTAAAAGTAAAGCAAATATTGATATTCCAGGCACAAGACCCAAGATCTATCACTAACTGTATAAAATGCATGCTGTTTGCATTTAGCAATCATACTCTGTTTTCCATAACTAGAAACAAGACTCATTGAAGTCTATAATTCACCAGCCTTTTTTGTCATAGTATTTTACTACAATACCATTATCCTGCCATATTACATTTACTATATGTGTACAAGTCCCATAAATACACAAGCCTATGTAAAACAGGCAGCAATGACTCTCACTACTTTTGGAATACTTGCAGCTTTTGAATTTTATGTGGGTTTCACATTTTGTCGATGTGTTTGCAATAGAATTTGTACTGCCCAGAAGAGAAATGATTTTACATTTCCACTAAAAGCTATAGTGGTAAATAAACCATCAGAACTCATGCAGATATTCCCTGGAACATCCACAACAGTCCATTAAAATGCCAAAATCCGTGTTGAACATTTGAAAGAGTAGCACTGGATACAGCACGTTTAGAACTTGACTATATGCATGTATTAAATGCTAAAGATATTTGAGAGTATTGCACAAACCTCTGCAGAGCACTCCCCCCAAGTTTACACCCATCAGAAACAGTTTAGCACAACAGCTGCCGTTTTATTACCAACCAAACCCACCCATAAACAAAAGCAGGCAGGAGCAGTGGGAAGAGCTGCAGGTTGCTCCTAATGCTCGACTAGGAGCTATCTCGAGATTTAGTCTCAGAGGGTATTTATTTATAATAAAAGAGATTTAGGATGAATTTTAAGGTCAAGTTCTGCTCAGATTTGCACCTCGTGCATCAAAACTGACTTCAACCCTGTTACTCATCAAGCATTTCTGGCTGGGAATTGCTCCCCCTGAGCTAATCCATTCTAGAGCATTATCACCCTTCTTCAAAATTAAGCCATACTAAGTTCCCCATTAAACACAGGTCTCCAGAGGATGACAGAAGCTCCTCCTGATGGTGAATTTCAGAACAGAATACAGAAGCTTGCTCTCCAATTAAAGAAACATTTAAAACCTGATTATCAAGTCCACTAAATTAAACAGGAGCAACCTATGACAGCTTGAGACATTTAAAACCCTTTTGTCACTGATGGAGGAGTCAGGAGTAATATGCCTCTACTATACCATACTACCTGTCTAAAAAGATTACGAGCTACAAAAGCAAGCAATTTATTTGCTCCTGTACCGAAAACAATTAATATTTTACTGTCTGAAGCCCTAATAAGATAGAACATGCAGGACAGATTATCCTAAACTTAATTAAATGAATATTGACTATTTTCCAGGTTACAGTTCAAGACTTGTCACAGAGCACAGCATCACGACTACCCAGGACCAGACAGTAAGAAGGAATTACCACCAGTGAACTAGAAAGGATGCTCTAATTTATTCTGTTTGCTGAGTCTCTCACAAGCCACCAGGATCTATCAGTCACATCGATTCCAAGTGCTTCACCTAAGCTGGTACAGAGCTGCATGAAATGACAGAATCAAGTTGTCTGCATTCTTCACTGCTTCACTCTGAAAGTAAATGATTGTGTCACTGAGAGGCAGTGACTGCAGTGCTCAGTATGTTCTTAAGAGAAAGAAAAATACCTTTTGGCAAGAGTACAGGAAAACACTAAGGCATGATGAGGGTTACCAACCTGCCAGCATTATGGATATGAAATCTTACCAAAGTTGCTTTATATAGTCAAGGTAATAGGTATGAATGGCACTATGTCATGTTAATGGCAGGGCTGTAATACATAGGAAATAGCAGTACAACATGTATTTCTCAAGGATGAGGGCTTAATACCTACTTAGAACTCGCAGCTTGCATCCCCATTGCTTTGCACGTTGTGTATCGATTTAAAGCTGAGATTTGTAAGAAGTGGCTGGTGACAGAGCCTGGCTGGCTCAGGGCCTCAGGTGCGTTTAGCTCCTTTAAACACCTTTGTGAACCTACACGGAAAGGGTTACAGAGTCTTACATGATTCTGTAGCATCTAAAATGCCTATTGGCAGACTCTACATGGCACTGAGAGCAAAAACCAGGCAATCTGGACCACACAAACACTGTTTCACATGCACAGGAGCACCAGGGAAGCCAGCTTTATGCTGAACAAAAGAAGGACCTCAAAGCCTATGTGCTTTAGAGAAGAATTACTGAAATGCTGAAGGACACGGAAGAAAATATTAAAACAGAATGGAGGGGAGACTGAAAATGCTAACATTGAGCATACACACAAAGAGCAGCAAGCTTGTGAAAGACGGCAAAAAGGAGGATCTATTTTTTGTGTCTTCCACCATTACTCCCAAAAAAGAAGAGTTTCCATAAACCAGAGAATGCAGACTAGAGAGAAACTGCTTAAAGAAAGACTAAAAGGACAGCTGAGAAGTAAGGAAAGAATGTCAAGAAAATCACTTGAGATGATGTCCAGGAGAAGAAACGAAAGGTCTTATAAATTGTACTGTATAAAATGAAGCACCACCTCAAAACCATCGGAATTCCATGAACAGAAAGCAAAATCAATCTGTAGCACTTACTGACTGCGCCACACGCTGAAGCTCTGACCTCAGCATATTACTACTGGTCCCAAGATAGACTGCACAAATGCCTCCTGATAAACCTTTTTCCAGGACTGGGAGGAATGAAGAGGAAATGCCAGGGAACTTGAGAGGCAGGGATGGGGAAGTGAACAGAGACCGCTGGACTCTGCTAGGCACTAGGCAACACGTTCTGCTCTTTGAAACAGGCTAAGCTCTGCCTCACTTGCCCCAGCCAGTCTTCAGGCTACATTTTCAAGGCTGAACTGTAGCCATTTATAAGCCAGACACAGGCCTTAAGAGCCTGGCTGAGTGCAGAGTATGTTTTATGCAAGGCTATAGGTTAAGGTTATGCTCTAAAGATCATCTAAACCCAGTGCAATACTTGCTTGGTGTGAGATGAAGGAGCACACCTTGAAAACTTCTGTGTCTTCCTAGGAATAACACAAAGTAATAAACTAAACTTACACACCACCAGCAAAAAAGCACAAAACACACAGAAATCATAGCACTGTGCACTGGAAGAAACCTAATACATCCCAAGTATGAGAAGCATTTTACCTCAGTAACACAATGCACTTTGAATAGCAGCTGAGTCGTACGTGGAGCTGGCTGCTCACCAGGGCAGCAGTCTGCGGATACATCTGATGTGGTTTTGGAGATGAGCTGATGGGCTACCTGAGCTGAGGGAGCCTGGTGTATAACCATGCACTAGCCCAATGTGTCACAACAGCTGAATGGGCATGTAGTACCTCAGCTGCTTTGTACCAGACCCTGAATTCACTAAAGCTGCAGTAAAGGTTTCCTTCAAGCAACAGAAGTTTGCGTGTGAAGGAAGGCTACTGCTGTTCAGGCTGGCAGATCATGCAGCTTGACAAAATGCATCATGTATTATGTCACTGTCAAATGCACTGCTTTAAAAAGGTCTTTTTAATAGAGAGAAGCCATTCTTCCCTTCACAAATTTCTTCAAACTGGTCCCCAAACAAGCAGCTGTACACAGTGAGCAAGGTTGCTCTTGTGAAGAGATGCAGATGATCGACAGCAGCGAGGCTAAAGACGTTGCTCTGGCAAACCTGATACTCAACTATGCATTTTCTGAGAGGAGAACTCAGCCCTCCCTTTCCTCTCATTTTCACCATGCAGGAAAAAAGCAGGATTACTTCCTCTGATATCTATCTCAGCAATACAAGCATCATGCCCGGAGATCCAAGCCCACGGTACCCACCTGGCAGCCTGACGACAACAACAACCAGCAGACGAGGATTCAGCAGAGCTTGGCTGACTCCTACACTACACCACAACTGCCTCCCTGCAAACACTCCAAGCTGAACGAGGCCTCTGTTGCACACAATTAATAAACTTATCTATGGGGAGAATCTGTTGTGGGACTGGAAGCCAGGACTGTCTCTTCCCTAGGCCAACTCTGCACCAGAGAGAAAGAAATGGCTCTGGTCCCATCAAACCTATGCCAGCAGAGACTCCGTTATATTTAAATCAACATTTGCCACAGCAGGGGATTATCAGATGCGCTACTTAAATGCTGGATTTTCTTTTTTATTTTGGTGTTTAACTCATAAAAACTGCATTTATTTGGGTTGGGTGCTGATGTCTGCAAGCACAGCTGCTCACCAGCTCTGTTTTGCTTGCCATGTGAATGCATGAGAGGAGGATTTAAAACCTCTTTCCAGTCTGCTTAGTGTCAGCATTTGGGTTTTCTTACTCTCTTGCTGCTGTGACAAATACACCCTGAATGTCCCTTACCCTCAGCAACCTCCCAAAGCAGGGATGTGTGGTATTTTCTCATGTTCCCTTCTTCATAGAGGGAAACTGGAGATAGGAAACCTGCTAACAAAAGCTGCAGAAACTGAAACACAGGGTGGGCTATAGAGTGATTGAAGACAAGGGACCTAGACCTGCACATAACCTGAAAGGCAGCAGGGCCTAGGAGCTCAGGAGATGGTATATGCTATTACCACGTTCAGGGGTGGGTGCCTATCCTGCCCATACACAATTCAAAATGGTTTCATGACTTGCTAAGGCTGTCAGAACTATTTGAAAGGGTAAACCAACAGTTACGCAGGGTAAACCTCAGCTACTCAATTTTCTACTGCTGTTGCCACATAAGGTTTTATTATTGGTAAAATCAGGCACATTCAATAGTATTTCACGCACACAAAATGGACACTGGCACCATAAAGAGTGTAATCAAATTCTCAGAAAGAGAATGCAGATTGAGAGAGATGCTCCTTTCCATGTCTTTTACTTAGGACCCAGCTGACACAAGCAACTGAAATTTGCTGCTAAATGAATCAAGACAGCACAGTGCATTTCAAAGCAGCATTAAAATCAGTGCTTGCCTCAGCAGGATTTGGTGCTCCTGAATCATGCTTGTATAACATTAAAGCTGGGTTAGAATATTGCTGTTCTTTATTTGTTATCCTCCTTGATCGTTTGCTTTCACTAATGTGTTATTCAGCTTAAAGACTATTTACTAAAGCTGAACAGTATGAGCACACAGAGCATTGACCATGTCACATGAGCTACCACTACTAGTAAATTAATTTATACAAGCCACGCTTTAAGCCATGTACAGTTCAGATGCATTTAAACTACAGCTCCAAACCTTTAATCTATGTTCTCTTTACTTCTTTATATACATATTGTGAGCAGAAATTAATGAGTATATCAAACAATCTGGTGATGAGATACGGAAGCCTTACTCATCCTGGAACAGATGGTGGGAACAGAAATTGCTCCCAACAAAACTAAACTTCATCTAGAGGAATTCTCTCTAGAGAACCTCTCCGTGAGGTTGGCTCTTGGTTGCTGTATGATCTGTGTCATCCCGCCCCAAAAATGAATTACAAAACCAAAGGATGGGTACTGAGAGGCCAAAATGCTGAGTGAGGACAGCTCAGGAGCTCCCAGATGTGGACCCCTGATGCTGCTACTTGGTTAAACACTTTTCCTGCACAAAAGCATGGTAAGGAGTTGCCACTCATGGCACACAACGGCATAAAATATATCTGGGAATTGCTGATCCATTCAGCAACAAGCACCTCTGCCTACCAAGAACTGCCCAGATCCACTCACCCGGTTTTAAACCAGGAAACCAGCAGTGGCTGGAATCACCAAGGTGAAAACATGTGAGGAAAGACTGGAGGTGTGAAAAGGAACAGCGGGAAAGACAGACAATCTGTCCTGTAATTCTGAGCAAACTACGGGATCAGCTCTCACTAACAAATATCCCTGCTTTTCACTTCTTCTAGGACCAATGACAGGATTTTTCACATTAAACTCTGGGGTAGATCAAGAGCATTTAATGCTTCTATCCTTAGATTTAAGAAATCTTCAGCACCTTTAAGCTGCAGAAGAACAATTCCAGAGATGAAGATTTATATTCTTGATAATGGGGCAGGCTCACATAAATAACTGAGCTCAATTTAAGTTTCATTCCAGTTGTGAAGTGTCTGCCTCTTATTGAGCTGCAATGGCAAGATTAGAGCTTTGACTGTATCAGTCATTCATGGCCTTTGTCAGAAATAAATCACTAGATTAACTAGTGGCTATGGGGAGCACAGGAAATGTGTTCCTGTTCCTGAACTTCTGCACTTGATGGAATAATCAGAATCCTCCCCTGGGATTCAGGCAGATATTGGCATGGTAACGTGAAAGGGGCTGGAGTCTCCTATCCATTTTGTTCTTCGTTTGCATTTCCAGGTCCATGCAGAGTATGGATTAAACAAACAAACCCCAACAATGCCACAATTAGCATCTATTTTGCATCTAATGAAACAGAAGACAAGCTTCTTTGTCTGCAGTTATTTCCAGCTTTATGTTTTCATCTTGGGCTTCATCCAAACTCTAATGAAATAAATTCTTGGATCAGAACCACAGATCTGTTGCCAGCACTGGGTTTTGAAGCCTTCTACACTTCTCAGTACCCCCACAACAATTACTGAGCAAGACTTACTGGCTAGCTCCGTTATTTCTCATCCACATTTAACAGGGCAGGTTGACTTTACCTTGAAAACATTGCAAGTGTTTATAACTGCAAGCTTAGTGCCCCAGAGCAGAGCTGTTACTTAGTGAATCCAGTACCCAGTTTCTAAAGACACTGCATTATTTCCAGTAGACTGTTTACCTGAGCACAGAATTAGCCTTGAATCTGAGCCTTTATGTGCAATTTTATTGTCCAAAGCAAATAGGACCTGTTAAGATTTAGAGGCTGTATTAGCAGCAATAACAATTTTACAATCAACATCAGTAAATCTGGGTTTATTGAGAACTCTACAGTCTTTAACTGTAGAAAACAATTAAAATGTCTGTTTCTCACTGGATATAATACCTAACGTTCATACAAGACACACATCCTGTTTAATTGTGGAGTGTAAAGCAGTGTAGTTCAAATCATTCAAAAATTCCCAGTAAAATTCAAACAGTGATGACTGAGAATCACCATTTTTTTCCCTAAAGTGGCTGAATTCCAATAAAAATAACATTTTTGGCTATTAAACTGTACAGAAATTGGAAAACAGTCAAATGTGTGCACTCCAGTTCAGCAAACCATATGGGTTGGGTAGAACTGTACCTATCATCATCATTGGTTTCTTTTGATCTTAAAGAAAACACATTGATTCTCTATAGTTTTTAATTTGAAAACTCACCTTTAAGTGCTGTGGTTTTGGAATCAGTAACAACATCAAACTGACATACAGGCCTACGAGAACAGTTAGGGCAGGAAAATGTCCTACCAGCTCCTGAAGGAGGTACTAGGATCCTCATCACTTTAAAGAACATCCCTTCAGTGAACAGAGTGTAATGAGAGACATGAGGAGTACTTGAGCCTACAAGGTTTTGAGAGAGTGTATTAGGCAACTGAAGAGAGAAGAAAGTGGTGGGTGAAAGAAGAAAGGAAGGAAGAGGGAGACGATCAGGATTTGAAGGCACTGGACAAGGCAGAATTCCTCCAGGAAAACCAGGCTGACACACAGCACCAGGACCACAGGTCAGGTTATTTCCACAGCTAAGATTCTGCAGTCAAGTAGAGGCTTCATTTCATTTTGTAACTGCTTGTTTCCAGCCTTTCTCCTACAACTCGGCACTGGATTTGGGGTATTTTACGCAGAAACATTCACTTATTTTACTATAGTTTTGTGGAACGAGGGGAACCAGGGTTAAAGGAATAAGCAAAATGGAATTTTTACCACAAAGAGAGCATATTTATGTGAGACAGGAGCCACTGGCACTCTGGAGGGATGTGCACTCACAAAACCTGGGTTAGCAGCTCACATTGTCTGAGAGGAAGAGGTCACTGAGATTCCCAGCTGGTGGCTTTGGGGGATCTCTGCAGGCAGTGATTTCCATCCCTTCTGCAGAGCGTGGGCAATGAATCCCACACAGACAAAGGATGTTTTGGCAATTACACCTTTAGAAGTTTGCTTTGTCTATAGAATAGATGTGTTTACCAGAATATGTATTCCAGTGATTTTGACAATTCTCTGCAATGCAGTATCCATTTTTCTAACACCATTAAAATGAGCAAAAATAAGGCACAGCTGAGGAGAATGTGGTATCAGAATTTGGAACGACAGAGTAAAGTTCATTAGATGCCTGTATACAAATTCATCTATTCACCGTTCTTATTTCTAACCCATTTGCTTTTTGACCTTTGCCACTTCCACCTGATTGTCAGTATCTTTTGTACGTCAGTTTGCTGCATTTCTCCTCTCTTTTATTTTCATCTGACCAACATGCTTCTCCTTAACTAAAAGAATGCCTGCTCTTTGGAGTTTATTTTCCTTGCTTCTTTTGTTGCTTCAGCTACAACACACCACAGCAACAGTGGAGATAAAGGGCAAAATTCACTTCTGAGTGAAACTATTTCTCATCCTCATCAAAAGAAGCAAGCGAGGATGCTGCAGTGTGTGATCCGCAGCACAGCACAGTGTTACTGGGGCTGCTCACGGCTCCGGCCCTGCGGCTGCAGCCTCAGTGTAGTCACGGCAGCTCACCCAGGGACCCAAGAGATCTAAACACTGCCCTGGGTCCTGCCAGGGCAGCACTGGCTCAGGACTCCTTGACAGGTAAGAACACTGTGATGCCGTGCTCACTTCAACCAGCACATTGTCTTTTTTCTTTTCATGCCTCCCTAGCAGATTTTTAAGAACAAGCCACTTAAAACACCTTCCTCTAAGAATAGTTGGGCTATTATCATTAAGGCATCCCCTTGCTTTCCTGCTAAGATGCAATCCTCTTGACAAAAAGCATGTTCAAAGCTAAGCAAACAAAAAAAAAAGGCCCAGTTATTATTTGTGGCAGATTTTCTGTCTCCAGCAACAATTTATCATAATATTTTTAGGGTGAGGGTTTTTTTATGTTTTATTTTTCAATGAGAAAAGTAGTTTTTGATAAAATAAGTAACAATCTGTTTTCAGTTTGTAAGGCTTGCACTTGAAAACCACCAAATCCAGGATTTTTTTTCAGCAGCATTCCTGAATTCTGATTAAAAGCCATGCCTTTTTAAATCTTATATAATAAACCCCATTGATATTTAAAGCAGTCTGTGAGAGAAGAACACAGTAACCAACACCAGGCCTTGAAAGCCATGAGGTTTTGTCTTTCTCCTCCCTTCTCACTATCTCCCCACAGCACTGCTGCACCAAAGCTCACCTCAGCTGCAGGGACTCCCTCGGGTGGGCGGCAGTGGAGGACGATCATCCCTTCGATGGGAACCTCCTTCCCTTGGGGATCTTGCTCAAAGTTCTTCCGTAAATCTGTAGGGTTCAATGCAATGAATCATTACACAAAAGCCATTCCTCCCCAAGGAACACTGCTTTGCCATGTGTGTATAAAGCAGTGGGCAACTGAGAGCTACTCATTCTTCCCTAGATGCAAAGCAAAGAGATCCCATCACCTTTGATTGTGTTTCTATTTCTCCACCTTTAAGAAACCACTTCCATGTGACTGCAGAGACAATGTTTTAGAACCCACAAACTCCATGGTACCACTTGTGCACTCAGTCTCCTGAGCCATTGCCTTTCCAAAACAGGGGAGTGAAATGCAAGAACCACAACGTGGCATTGCTGGGGCGCCGTTAGAACCAACCCAATGAATCCAAGACTGGGCGAATAATTTCCCTAGTGCACACTACTTGAGATGAGTGCCAGGGTATTTCATCCAATTTCCTAAGCCAGATGATTTGTTTAGCTCGCCTACATACTGCAAGCTGTGGGAAAGGAAGGGAAGGACTGAGAGCAATTCCACGTGTTCCAAACTGGCTGATTACAGGATTGCTTCATTTCAAACACCATGGCCCAGCCAGTAATTCAGGATAAGAAACAGGGTGTACTGTCTCAGAGTCACACTGATGCAGTCACAGCACTTCGAGGGCAAACCAGACCAAAGCAAACCTGCCCTCAATGACACTGGGCTAACCCAGCCATGCCCATGAATACATGGAGTTAACCTGCTGTGAGAGGAAAACAAAATGGAGGGGATGTGACTTAGTACACGTGCTTTGAGAGTTAGGATGCTTCCATCAGACATACTCATTTTCTTCAAACAGTGTCTCAGATTCCACAGGGTGGATTTACTGATTTAATTTTCTCCATTGCTTACACTTCATGAAATACACCCCCTTAAATGCAGAGGCTCTGAGTCAGTTACACTTTAATATATTTTCCAAAATACATTAAAACTTATTTTAGCAAGCCGGTCACTAGAGAAAGACGCACGCAGTGCATGTATAATCCTTTTTATGATTCTTTCTTAATGTTGATTTTCTTCCCCCACAGATAACCACTATCTCTTCCAGTACTCTTTAAAAAGTCATTCATTAACAGCTAGGATGCAGTTGAGCCTACAAATGCCTTTATTAGCATGAAAAATGGAGTAGGATCCATCTTCTCATTTTCTCTGCGTTCCACGCTATCATAAAGAAATACTTACCTGCTTTTTCAGAGAAATATAAAGTGCTTTAATGCTTTGGTCTTGACTCACAGTTCAGAATCTCTAGATTTTAGTGATAAAAGAAAAAAGGAAAGAAAGAAGTTGACCCCACCACACTACACACCGCAGTGACACGTGCTGTCAGTGCTATGGTTCTGTACACCAGCACAACCTGCACCTACACATTCCTGTTTCTAGTCCTTTACAGGGTATTTCCCAAGGGAGAAACTTGTGCCTCAAATCAAGTAGTTGGGTTGTTCACTGCAGACAGGATGACACAGGTCTGGGAAAGAGTGAGCCCTGGAATGTCATGGGGGTTGGTGATGGGTATCAGTTGGTAGCTATTCATATTTCCTGTCTGGAGTCCTAACAGGTCCCACCATCTCTGCACTATAGAACTGCTGTTCTTTCCATTTGGAAAACATGACTTCAAGGGCAAGTGGCACAAAAAAGGCCAGTGCAGGAGCACAGCTCTCAGATAAACGTACAGCCACGATCAGTGCAGCACCCTGGGGTGCCTACCAAGTGTGATGGGATACCTGCAGTTATGGGAGGCTGCTGGGGATGGGGTTTACAGAAGAACTGGTACCATGGCGATGGGTTTGAGTCCCAACACACGGTTCCACCCGCTTCTGCCCGTTCTGATTTTCACTCATATTGCCATGTGATGGGTTTCAGAAATCACAGTGCAGAGAAAAGTCAATAAAAATTCAATTCAGATTAATAGTCCTCTGCAGCTCAGCAATACAGGGGAATTATCAGCTCGTTCACTGTTATGACAGTTGATGCAGTAAAATAAAAACCTGAACTTACACATATTTACACATTCAAACTAAAGCAGCCAACAAAAAGACTTGGGATCTATAAAATCAAGGAGTTGTTACATTGTCCTACTCCTTATCTCAAATGCTTGTTTTAAGGTATCCTGTTAAAAAAGCATCATTTTAGAAAGACTTATCACGAATCTGATCAAGTTACCATTCAGAGTTTCCTGCTTGAACCTCCCCATCCTGTTTCTCTTCCCCCTCATCTCCTTCCAAGCAGCATTTCTCCCAGCTGTTTGCAGATTATTGCCATCATTTCCTGGGACTAGTTCTTTAAAGACCTGAACTGCTAATTTAAAGGACAAGAGTTCACAACAGACTGGGGGAAAGTAAACTCCTCAATTCTCTGCTTGCAGCACTGCTGTAGAAGGATGGTTTCCGGCTCTCACCTGCCAATCAATGATGTGCTTCAAAACTGAAACCCAGATATAAAATACAATGCTACAGAAGATTCTAATGTATTCTTGCCCTTTCTTGTTTCAAAGGAAGTGTAGAATACAGACACTGTTATATCATCTTTTCATATTTCTTTGACCCCTGTGATCAACTTGGAGTAAGAGGGCACTTCCCAGGGGATTTTCTGTTGGCTTTAATCTTTTTTATTACACAGCATTGTTGTGACACTGTGACCAGAATCTCTGAAACAGATCTGCTGAGTGTAAATGCAGACTGATCAACCCACATTAAAATAAAAGAGAGGCCTGAAAAGCCCCATCATGCTTTCTGTGCTAGTCCTACAGCACCTCACAAGGGAGGGCTGGCAAACCAGCAGTTCTTTACCAGTATCCATTTACAGTGAACCCTAGAAGAACAGCGCTGTTTCCATGCCTTACAAAACCTGGAATAGCAGAACATTTCCTCTACTCACAAGCTATGCGGACAGATGCCTTCCTGCTCTTTGAGGTCCCTAGATGGCTCCATGCAACACACTGACACCAGTAATCTTCTGGGCCATGAAAATCTTCCACCTGCTGTCTCGTCACATTGATGAACACCTCCCGAACCTTCAATCCTATAGGGAAAGATACAGGAAATTAGTTGATAACAGCCTCTGGCTCGGGCATAAAGCTAAGGTTAGCCAAACCTTTTCTTTTAATTACACAATTCCATTTTTAATCAAGGCAAACCTTTAATTACTTCAACAATGACATATTGCCACTAATTAAATTCTAAAAGCTGAGTAGGTCATAATGCATTGAGTTACAAGAACTACCCACCCACTGTGGTCTTTGCAAGAATACAACACCTCCCTCAGAAGCCTTGCCTCTTGTGCTTTTTTCACTCATAATGTGTATCTGGACTTGGATACTATAATATACAATTGAATTAGCTTCCAAACTAACATCTATGTGCCATTGAAAACCTTTCTGAAGTACCCTGGCAGGCCCCCAGTTGAGTCAGACAGAACTATGACAGGAACTAATCTAATGTCCCACTGAATTCCAGGCTGTTCCAGCCACTACTACCACAGCTCCATCCAGCAGCCATTGCCTCATACAGGGGAGAAAAGCTGTGTCATTGCAGCACACAGAAAGCTAAGCTCAAGCCATTACACCCTGAAAGGAGGAGAAAATAAAGGGAGCTGAAAGCATTTCACAGCTCACAAATGGAGATGTTCCTCCACTTGGGATGTCTGCCACAGCAGCATATCTGCACGATAACCTTGGGGAGAGGAAATACAATCCAAATGTGGGTTGCAAGGCATTAAAATCAGTTGAAAGTGCTAGTCAGGAAAATGTTAATTTGAAACTAGAAAACATTCATGCCTTCTACTTTCTTCTTTCTCCTCCTGTGCAGTCCCAAGATACTTTTCCCTTCACCGGAAGTGAATGAAAACTCAATGTTAAAATAGTTCATGCCTGTGAAGTTTCTAAAGCAGCAAGAAATTCCTAAACCTGAACTCCATAAAAGTCGGCTTCCACTTAATCTCAGGCATCATTACCAGCTGGGTGCTCCCCTCCTGAAAGGCACTGGGAAGTCACCGTGTTCCTCTGGCGAACAGGAGTGTTGAGGTCACTGCGGATGCTCACGAAGAGGGGTGGGGAAGGTCAGACAGACTTTAAATACTATAAAGCACACAAAAGCTTTGCTACTTTTCCAGCAATAGGCAAAGGGGATTTTTCCTTCTTTCCATTTAGCCTGTTTGGTTTGCCTTTTCACCACGGTACTTAAAGACACGTACAAACCTGCAATGGAGTCCTAAGTTGTCTCAATAATCAGTTATAATCTCAATAGTCACTCAAATATTTACTCAGTCTGTAATAAGCAAACAGAGGTTTCCAGGTTGCTTTTATTTGCATTGTGTTCTTTCAAAGATGCAGATGCAGTTTCCAACAAAACTGTTTACAAAACATCTCTTTATTTTCTGACACGGTGAAAACAAGCCCTTCTGAAACACACACAGCCCGTGGAACCCGGCAGTTCTGCATCTAACTCCTCTCCCTGCTGACAGACTGCATGATGAAAACGCACCATCCCAATTTAGACATCCAAGCTGCTCTGCCAGTGAGGAATCCTTGGATTCTCAGACATACAACCATTTGCAGAGTCATCTTTATAGGTTAAAGATAAGAGCAGCTATGGTTAAGTTCCATTTGTGAGCATCTGAGTCCTGGCGACCTGACACAGCAGGTTTTGACTGCCTGAAGATTCAGCATCCCTCCACGCTGTATGACAGACACACACTTTCCTGTTACTTAACCTTGGCAAATCAAGCTGTGCAGTCCCTGAATGATCTCAATCAAAGCCACAAAGCATCAAAGCTCAAAAGCCTCCATGGCCAACAAGGTTGCCACCCACCTAACTTGAAGACTTCCTCAAGAAGGGTGTAAAATGATTAAGTCCTTGACAAAGGGTGACCTTTCTGAGGTGGCCTGTCCCCAGCCAGGAATCACTCAGCACTCAATTAGCTGACATGCACTCCTGTGCTGCCTGCAAACAGCCCTGCTCTGCATGCTACTGGGAAGGTACAACCCTTCCCAGCATCTGTAGCTGTCCTTCCATCCCATGGATCACCTCCTTCCCACCTTGACCACTAAGTAGTATCTTCATGGGGAGAGAATCCTCCCCATCACCAGCCATTAGCTACAGCCTCGCAGGCAGCCATCAGTCAACCCCCAGACCTGTCACGATGTGTTCTGAACTCTCTCCATTTCTCAGCTACTCAGGAGTTTTTGGAAGCAGCAAATAGAAACAAAGGAATGAGAGCTGCATGCTGTACAGCTTACTGAGGCAGCCATGCTGACAACAACACAGTCTGCACTGATACCAAACAAGAAACCATTTCAGGGCTCACTGGTAATGTAAAATTCCAAGCGGCTGTCAGTGAATAGAGGCATTTACAGCTTCAGATTTATTAAGGTAGAACATTCTCCAGCCCAGCTATTCCTTTCACTGATGCTTGATTTAATTAATCTATATATCAGCCTCTCTTTTCTGAAGCAACATTAAATGTGGCTTGAATCAGGCAAACAACCAGCACGTGAGATTGAGAAGGTGGTGGTTCAGCATTTTAAGAATGGGACAGGGAGGAATTCGGGTCCTTTTAAAGGTCTCCCAATTTGCCAATAGACAAAATAAATGCAGCCAAAATGGCAGAATCACAGAATTGCTGAGGCTGGAAGGCCCCTCTGGAGAACACCTTGTCTCTGGGGAAAGTTAGGTTTTGTTTATGGAGAAAGTACCCCTATTTTCATTGTTTCAGAAACAACCCCAGAAAGCAAGCCTCTTGGGAAGAGCAGCACATATTCTTCATTTACCATCACTATATTTCACCAACAAATACACTCAGCGACCCTCTGCAGCTCAAGAAATGCCAGAAAAATTGTTCCTAGGAAATGACACAGAACGAAAAACCCACGCAAAAAAAAGCAGGCACGTAATAAACATGAGCAACATTCTACCTGTGACTTGTGTAACTCTAATCAGCACTGCAAGAGCAACCCTTTAAATTATTGTGCAAATTATAACCATCATCTTTTGTTACACAGTACAGCCTTACAGAATATGAAATTATGGTACTGATATGCTAATAAGCTTTCTGCACTGTTGGATGGTTTAGCTGCAGATAGACTAATGCTGGCAGCAGATGAATAATTGCTCTCCATGTACTAAACATAACAGAGCTGCACAGAACTTCAGCATTTGTCAGCGTTATTTGTTTAAATGCGAAGAACACTGACAGCAGTTATTGCTGCAATCCTTTTATTTATCAGACAAGAAAACTCTAGTTACTCTTAGTAGGCCTGATCCTCTGGTGAAACCCAAAGTTGAAATATTTGTAAACTAATCCGGAGGTGCATGCTGCAACCTTCAGGCAAGGAAAATAAAGCAGAAAGAAATTAATCAAATGGTAATGATTATGTTTTTATCACAGTAGCATCTACTAGCTCAGGCTCTTGCTTTATAGGGTAGAGGACATGGAGCAAAGCTCCTGTCCTGTCACGTTCATGGAACAAACACAAAAGGCAGGCTATGAATTACTGCCTTTTCTGCAACTCAGGAAATAAGGCAGGAGAGGATGAAACAACTTGGTCTCTAATGGAGCGATTGCGTGTGGCAGCACAGTGATGGGAACCCATACCCGCTGCAATGGCAGTGTGTGCCTGCACTCATTTGCTGCACAAAGAGCAGCAACTCCACAAGAGTAGAGACTTCAGTGCAAACTCCTCAAGCCAAGGCTACCATGCTCAAGCAGCCATTGCATGCCACAGCCCATTGCTACAGCAGTTCCAAAGCGACAGAAATCCTTCCTCTGCTGCTGCTCCTCCTCTACAAATGAACAGTGACTCCTGCGGTACTTGAAGATTTTTATTTCTGTCCTACAAAGACAGAATCGTGCAAAATTGGATTCCATGTTCACCACAATGACAAAACATTCCCATTGTCTACCAACAGCTGTCCCTCCTGTCCTTTTCCATGTTCACAATACAGCGCTGTAGGTAAAATCCATCAGGACAGTGTGCCCGCAAGCACCACTGCCAACTTCGTCTTGCATATGCCTGGCTAAGAGCTTGCTGGCAGGAATTTATAGAGATGCTAAAACACATTTCTTGTATTCTGTATCAAATATCCTCTTGTTTGGGTTTCTTGTTGCTATTTTTCACCACTTTTCTATACATCATCTCAGAATTTTAATCACATAACAAATAGTGGAAGGATGCAAAAGGAGAGCCTCGTTTTCCTGTACTGTACCCTCTCTCAGCGAGCACGCCAGAATCATCCCCTTTAACCACAGGCACCATTCTTGGCACAGCTTCCAGTGCAGTTTTCCACAGATGGAGCTCTTGCAGCACACAGAACACTGTGCACACTTGGTAACAGACATGTTTATGCCCCAGATTTGACTCCAGAAACGAGGGCGCTGCCAATACGCACATTCATTCTAAATAAAACCCAGTAGTCTGCTGTTTACTGAAGGCAAAGGAAGAGTTCCAAAATACTTTGTGGATCATGGTGAGAGACTACCCATGCCTGTCCTTCAACATGACACTGTAAACAGGCCTTTACTTCAATTTTTATGTCCTAAGGACTATTATGGTAGCCTGTGGAATGCTCAGCACTGCATTGTCTGTCCCACACCTGTGATTAGAGATCAATGCTTTTAGGGTTAGCTCTGTTCCTGGGCAAAATTCAAACCTGCAACATTCATATTCCAAATCTCATCTGCCCAGCCCATGCCTCCAGGTCTCAAACCTCAATGTTACTGAAAAACCCTACCTAATGTTACTTAATCTTTTTTTGTTATTAATCCAAGGCTTCCAAAACATAATTGCAGCATTCACAAGACAGACACGAGATTTTCACTAACCATATGGAAGAGCAACTTTTAGGGAGAACATTTCTTCCACACTGATTCAGCAATGCCTTTAGAAGTAAAGGTTGCACCTATTAATTTCATAAAGGTAACTGTAAAAATTAAAACTCACCCAGATTAGCATTCTCAAAAAGCCTTTAGTACAAAATTCCTTCAGAATGTATCACTTAAAAAGGATGCCAAACCGTGCTTTAGGAGATGTAACTTTATTTTAAACTGTATTTTTTCCCCTAGAAAGGAATTGCTTGTGTTGACAGGGAGGATGTTATGCACACACTGCTATTTCCGAGACATGGGAGTTGCTTAGCAATCTGGGAATTTAGAAAGAGGAGAAAAGCAGTAACAAAGCAGAATTGTGAAATGACTAGAGGGTGCAGCATTAAATTGGTTTGCAATACTTATCAAGATGCTTCTAAATGAGAAAAGATATAGGGTGTGCTGGGAGCATGATAGAATCTGTTGATCATTTTCAACCTTCTCCCTCTCTTTCTCTTTTAGATGCTCACTGTTACACAGTGGATTTTCCTACTTAGCTTTATTACCTACCAAACACCCATCACTGCTTGGGCGTGAAGGCACATTTCAGCCACCACACTGGCAGTTTTTCAGGGTTCATCCTGACAGGAATTGCATAAAGGCATATGTGTCCCTGTTTCTTGTTTCCACTATAAATTACACCACTGAAATACAGAGGGCTGCTATTTCCTCCAGAACTGATGGTTTCTTTCAGACAGCTGACTATGGTTAGTATATGACCAGACCTGGTGGTATGTGTCCAGTTTGTTACATCTCTGCGTAATGCCTCCCACATCTACAGTCATTTTAATTCCTTTTGTTTTCCCTATTCATGCTATGCCTCTTCTGCCAGGATCTGTATTCCCCTTTTCTGCCTGTCGGCTCTGTCCTTTACCTTCTCCCATCCATTGGTTTCCTTTTGCATTTTAGGAAACTGCCTGTCCTACTCTGCAGAGCTGTGTCTATGTGGTACACACAACACCAGGCTAACCAAAAGCCGTTGCTGCAGCAGCCCAACAATAAACTAATGCTGACAGACTATGTCCTCCCATCGGGACATCCTCCCTGTGCTCAGAGCAGCACAGCCTCAGCATGTGTCCTTTAAATTAGAGCTGGTTCCACTCCCTTTAGCTCAGCAGAACCCCACAGCTACCTGCTACATCACAGAACTCTGTATCTCTGGATAGGATCTCCCGTTCTTTGCTCTGCTTTGCACACTGTGAAGAGATGCTGCATCCAGATACATCTCCCGAAGGACACACTGCCCTTACCTGTAGTCTCATCCATGCTTTCCTCAGACACGTGCTCATTTTGATGGACCCATTCACCATTGCACTTGAAGAAAATCTGCATAGCTGGCATAGCTTTACAGCGTAAGACAATGGGGTTGCTTTTTATAATGTAGGCATCATCTGGTTCTTCCATAAAATGAGGCAGTGTTCCAGGAGCAGATGGGATAGACTCTGGAAGGGCTTCACTGTTATCATTGCCTGAAAGGGAAGGAAAGGAAAATACACATTTTTATGTTGTTGCACCCTTTGTATCCTCTCATTTCATTGATCAAAACCAGTCTGGATTTGACTTAAAAACTAATTTTACTGGAGAAACACCTGCAGAACTCAAGAGCTGTCAGAATCGTGCCTTGAAGCAATGACACACACACACACAAATATCAAATCATTTAAGAACTGTCAAGAAAATTGGCAGAAAAGCATCAGAAAACTGCATCATCACTATTGCCAACTTCAGAGCTGGGGCACTGAGGCACAGAAAGCTTAAACGAGTCACCTAATGTCATACAGAAAGTCTGTGGAAGAAGTAGAAACTAAACCTTATTCTCTTGATTGACAGCCCAGTGCCTTAACTACTGAATCTTCCTTTCTTTCCCTGAAATTAATTTCCTTTAGACAGTTGCTGCAGACTTAACAGGGATCAGAGTGTTAACCACAGTGAAGTATATTGATATGAACAGCATTACTGTAGCACTCCAATACTGGAATAAGCAAACTGTGATTTCATACGCACTTAGAGGAAATTTTCCATATGCTTTTACACTGTTCCCATTTACTGCAGCCCCTTTAAGGCAACATAAAAGTGGAAAAGTGGTTTCTGTAAGACCAGAAACTGCAAGACTGTGAGCTTTACAGCTCAGATCACAAACAGAGGGATCCAAGGGCATTTGTGCAGCAATGTATAAGCCTAGGTGGCTTATTTTCTGAGTTCCTGTGCTCAGACATGAACACACAAGCACTGGAATACAGGCTGTTTCTTTACAACAGCTCTTCTAATTGAGTGAAAAACTAGTTGCTGCTGTCAAAACCAGGAAATTCCCATCGATTTTTAGCAACATTGGGATTTATTTTCAGTAGTTTTGTCAGTTTTGTGAGAAGATTCAGAGAACAGCAACAAAACTAAGTCAGAAGGGATCAATTTATGGAAGCAGATTATGAAGTACTGAATACAGACAGTGTAGCCAAACGATAACTGAGGAGGACACAGACTACATGCAGATGAAGGGAACATAGTATCAGAGAAAGAGGAATAGCTGAGGGCAATAGAGATGTGATTTAACCCAAACCAATGAAATTAAGTTAGATGAAAGGTAAGTTATGGCCTTATGAAATACATCTAAAATCCTTCCCAGGTCTAGCAGATGATGGAATAATGAGAAAACACTTTAAAAATAGGTATCTCTCACTTAGCACAGTGTATCTGTGTGTGCAAATACACACTGCGTATGTGCTGGGAAATCACTATGATTTTCCAGTGATTTCAGTGGTTTAAACTACATTCACAGTGTGCTTTGTAAAATATTATCCTAATTTTTAGCGTTTCACTACTGAACATTTATGCCAATTTCCATCTTGTCAATCTTCAGTAATACTATGTCCCTGCAGGCTTTATTAAATCCATGCTTTGTAGGAAATAACAAAAATGTCATTAGAAGATTTTGGAGACGCTTGGAAATCCCATGCTCCCATCGATGCTCTGAGGTAGCAACACGCCTATGTTGAGAAGAATAGCTGGAGAACTTAGAAAGCCCTATTGTTATCCCACTAAATTCACTATTTAGGGTGAGACACAAAGGATGAAATCCCAGCCCCACTGAAATTAAGGGCACAATTCTCTTCCCAAGTGGCATCTGGATTTAATGATACAGCTTTACATTCTTGTTAAGGGTTTCTGATGAGCACCTGAGAACACTGATCCTGCACCTCCTCAGGGATTGCTGTGCTTTGGTCCACCAACAGCCACACCGAGGGAAGCATGAGCTGTTTGATGCTGTCACAAGCAGGGTGGGTTGGTGATGGGGAAGTGCTCACTCCTAAAGAAAACATGTCACATAAAAACATAAGGTGCATCTTAATGCATCTTTCTTTCATCTATCATCTTTTTTGTACCCTTTGTAACTAAGTAATGCCAACTGTCTTCCATGTGTACATTCATTTTTACAGGGAGGACAGAATACATAACTTGCTTGCACATAGAATTGTTTCCATAATGAAATTTGAGTCATTATTCAGTCAGAAAAGCAACTTAGTGAGATTTGGCTATGTTCTTTTAATCAAATGACCCTGTCCCATATGCAACACCGTGGGGCTTTTGGAAGTCACTCAGATATTGATGGCAATAAGAGATTTTGTTGCCCACACGAAATCCTTTAATGCCTTTGTTATTTCCTCTAGTACGCTAGGATTTACTAAAGCCTACAGGGACATAGTTTTCAGCAAAGATTGACAATACAGGGACAGCAAGAACGGTCAGTAATAGAACATGCATGCTGATGAGCTTCACTGCATCATTTTTCTTTAAACTCTACACATTGAAGAGGAATAGAATTCCTATTTAATCAGCACTCCAGAACAGCACTGCTTTTGAACAAACAAATACCTTTGGAACTCGCAGATATCAACCTAATGCGTATTTGTGCTGGTTTTCTCTTCTTTGTGTATTCTACCTGTAGTTTTCAGGCTCATGAAACACAAATAAGAACCTAAAAATCACAGAAACTCAAATCCAGAATGACCTTCCATGATCAACTTTGCTTTATTGAAAAAACCTGGCTAGCAGCAGAGTGAAGGTTCTAAGCTGATGAAACTCATATTACAGCTCAATTATTTCTACTCAATTTCCAAAATGGACTGAACCTCGTAGCAAAATTCATGGTTTAAGTGTTAAGCACCTATCTCATGAGGAAAAACCGCTCTTTTTAATGGTGTTTTTAAACCCAGGAGCAAGGAAGGCTACCAACCCAAAACGCTCTGAATGGTTTCAGAGCATTTGGCAAAGCAAAGAGAAATGTCACGTCTTTACAAGCCAATAATTCCAGTGTGGGGGGTGGTTTTTCACATTTTTACTGGACATTCACATCTCCCCAACAAGGAGGGAGCAATTCTCCTGCTTTTAAGTTACACAGCTGAGGAAGTTGCTATTTTCTTAAGATACTCTCTTAAATCCTGACACCTCACAGGATGCCATCTTGTGGAGAAGCTGAAATAGAAGCTGCACTGAATGGACCCTTCCAACTCTTCTGTGCTGATGAGATCTGCTACACCAACAGGGTCTGGGACCTACCAGTACTTGAGAAACTCTGGAAAGGAAACCCAGTAACTAAGTCAGGCACTAACAGGAAAGGTGAAGAAAGGAAGCACTAGTGGGGAATGAAGAATTGCTCAAAACCTCACACTCCAACCATGCTTATTTCTTTATTGTACACCTTGGGGTCTCCTAGGTTGTTCAGCTCATGTTGAAAGTCACAAGTGCTGAATATTCAGTTCAGCAAGCCAACTTTTGCTATCAGTGTATTAGTTTCATCAGACCCTCTTGCTTCCTATGGATATAAAGTATAAACTTCTCTCAGCTGTACCATAATCCTTCTCATCAAATATTTGGGCGACAGGTGGAAAATTGTTCTGCCAGCTGAGGAAGACAAAATCCATTCCTCCTGGCAATTTTCTGCAATGAAAACTCCCCAAAATGAATGTGCAATAAGTTGTGGAAATAAATCTAAAATATTATCACACAAAAGCAATGTGCTCAGAATCTTTAGCTGCAAACTAACTCTGCTTATCTGAATTTTAAAGAATCTCATTTCTTCTTCTGTGTGCATAGGATTAGATATTAAGCTGGATGCTTCTACTTGAAACTATTAGCTATAGGCCTGCTTTTCCCCCATTTTGCTTTGCAATGCACTGTGGCCTCTTTCATTCCTTTCTTTTTTGCATGCACCAAGGAAGTCTGACAACGGAACTGGGCAGCACCCATCATCAATTCCATTCTACAGGAGGGTAAGCAGTCAGTCAGAAAATGGACTTTGTGCATAACAGCAAGCAATGAAACAGGAACCAAATGCCACAGAGCTGTGTCCAGTACTTAGTAAACCCATGCTAAGCCGCACACACTATTCCTGTTACTTAGAAGGCTTTGGATGACTTTGTCTGCAGCTTATTAGCAGGAAAGGAGAGTGAAAGTCAATAAATAATCATGGGAATAAGTTGTCTTAATAGGATTAAAAATCAAGACAACTGTGAAGTATACTGTACTTCAAGTGCCTGTGCTTCTATTCACTTTAACAGTCCCTTCCTACATAACTTACTAACGAACTGTTACAGGTTAAATGCTTTTTCCACCACAATAAAAGACGTGTAAGAGAAAGACACAAGAGACTCTCCACAGCCTCACAAGTGGTGAGGGGGACTGTCTGGGAATGACAGTGACCTGCCAAAGTTGTAAGCAACTGAGTGAGCCTACTGTAATAATTCACCATTCCTTGGCCAAGAACCCACGATGCTCACCATGTGCACACTTTTCCATTCAAATGCAAGTCAATGTGCTAGTGTGAACCACCTATGCTTCTCACTGACAAGAAGCAGACATGGGTCCCTTCACTGTAACTGAGCAGGAAAGCTGTACATTCCAAAACCAGTCCAAGCTCTGGTACTTTTATGAACAAACCCTTCCTGCCCCTCACTTTCCACCGAACAGCAGCAACATTATTGCATTATCAAATGTCTCCTCACACAGTTTCATTTGAGAAAGACCCTATTATGTCAACAAAATACCACCGTGACAGAATTTCTTAAGATGTACGTATATATCTTAACATATACATATATAAGTATGATTTTTTTAGTGAGCAGGACTTCTGCCATGGAAAGGATTTTTATGCTAATATGAGTGAGGCCATTTCCTCAATCCTCATTTATTCATCTTCCTTACCTTTTAGTATCTTATGAGCTTTAGCAAAGGGCTATGTACTTTCCTTAAAGCTCATAGTCCTCATTTAATCTCTGCATATGGCAGAAAGCACAATTTAGTTATATATATTTTTTAAACATAATAAAGTTTAAAAGCATCACAGCTTTAGCCATGAATTCCAGCCTTAGTTCTTCTATCAAACAACACAACTAAGAAGTACTTCTGCAGCTTTACACAGGGCTACACTTTCAGATGTTGAAGAGACTAACACAAAACTGATACAGGTTCTGCAACTGATCACATCTCCTACTCAGTACAAAAAATGAAAGCTGTCACCTTCCACCACCTCCACCTACTCCTAACCCTGACCACAAACTATCAGCTCACTTTATTCTTCAGGTCCCAGTGGGATTATTAAGCAGAGGAACCAAGGCCAGACCAGTACGTGGACAGCAGCTTCTGCTGGCACAGCTCCAGTGGGTTCTTATAACAAGTTAAAAATGGGAAAGGAAAAAAGCCCTTTTCATCAGCAGCCCCTCTAGGATTTACCATTCAGTGACACTGCTGTGGCCTCTCTTCAGCCATTGCAGGAGAAACTTGCAGTTCAATGTAACTCATAAAGTGACTTTCCATAACAGACATAATTAATGGCTTGCAGGAGGGTAGGGCATTTATTTTTACCACTGAGGATTAATATGTTCATAAAACATTAGTAGTCTTTTCTATGCCAACAGAGATGAATGTATTATCCTATTGTAATCTCTTTTGTATTCTAAATCTATTTCTATCTAAGCCATACATATTTATAAAAATGATATATTGCATTTATTAAATATTAAGTGGATTACAAACTTGAAGAATCTTTCATACATTTATTTAACATCTGGGGGGGGTGTTCTTTAAGCAGTATGCAAGCACTATAAATCTTTAAAGGAAAAAACATTCTCCAACATTCTAAACAGATGAATCTGTAACAAAATCTTCCAGGCTCCGATGTGCAAAGAGTATCAAACTAGGAGAAAAATACTACATTAAAAATACTGAGAGAAAATACGTGGTAAAGCCACACTTTTACATGTAAGAGAAGATGCTCTGCCTGGATTTTCACTGTATCTCCCACTGATGTGTATTAGCTGTAAATGAAAAGCTTTACATGGAAAGCTATATACATAACTCTTTAGTAGACTGGTCTTTGGCACACAAAGGCAAATGAACTGTCTTGTTGAATCTAAATTTAAGGTTTGGGGTTTTTAACCAAATGACACTTTCAGAACTTTTGAATTCAACTTTCAGTTCACATTTAAAAAAGTACCTTTGAACTTCAAGTGCCTGTGCCCCAGAAAGGGAAGGGAGTAGAACCCAACCCCAGCAAGGCTAAAATGCTCATTTTGGTCCTCAACAATGAAGGAGAAACAGTGGAATTTTTTCCATCTGTGAGAATACCAGGAAAAAAAACCCCTCAACTATTATTTTACCAATGATACTGAGAGTGCAGCAAATACAATATGGAATCGCTTGGATTCATTTCAAGGACTACAAATAACACACCACAGAAAGTAAATCATGTTGGGATAAAGTTATTAACATAAAAGTCAAGGGGAAATGATCATAATGTAAACCACTTGGTTTTAAATATCACCAACTCTTTTTCATTAGGACCCAGCAATTTGCATAACATATTTGAGCCCAGATCTAACCAGCTATTCACTGACAGCTTGAATCTGCTGCCCTTCTTCCACATTTCCACCCCCCAAAGACTGAAATCAGCTTTGTAATCATGAGGATGGGATTCTTCAGCTGCTTGAAGGATCCTCCACCTCGACTGGCAAGACAGATCATCATGTGGAGCAGCCACGCTCTGCTACACCAAAGAGGAACTTCCATGGGAAAAATTAACCTGAAGTGAACTGAAAACTTGAATTTGCTCCCAAATGATAAGTGCAAACCAGGAGTTCTCCCAAGTACAATTACTAACTTAATATATCTACTTATCAAACCCTGGCCAAAACACGGTACCTGCTGATGCGAGTGCTTCCAGCTCAGCAGCAAAGCAATAATAAATATAATGAATTCATAGCAGTTCATAGTTGCACTGTGCCACGATGCTTATTCTTAGCTATAGCAGCATTTTATTTACTGAAGGAGCCACAGAGCTCTTCCCTCCAACTTAACTCACAAATCAATTGTCATTATTAAGGCTTAAGGCTTTGATGTGCCCAACTCACAGATTCAGCTGCTGGAGGAGGTGCTTACTGCAGAACTATTCACATCCTGCTTCAAACTGGACTGCAGACAAGATTTTGGTTTGCTTGCAAGCAAATAATAAGGCTGCTGTACAACTGCTGATTATGTATTAAAAAAGAGGGGGCAAAAATAACCCACACATGCCAAAGCACCCTTCACTTACAACTCCTGCAGCATCAAAGCTGTTCTGCAGGCAAATGTCAGTTAATTTCTTTTGTAAATGTTGGAGGGGAAAAACCCCCACCTTCCTTCACCACCAAATGCCAATGCGTCCAACTCTTGACACCAGACGTGGCATAACAAAGCACATCAATGTTTTTCTTGGCTGCCAGCACGGGGAAGACAGGCAGTTGCTTATGATCACAGCCAAAACTATTTCCAGCCTGTGCATTTCAACTCCTCAAATCCCTGCGCCCCAGTAAGACCTGATGTTCTCACACACTGAGGGCACAGGACTGCACTGGAGCTAAGCAAAGTAAGTAGCATATGACACCTTTGAAACTGAAAATCACAACAACCAGGGATTTATTTGTTCACAGGCTGATGTTCCCATGGATAAATTAGGGTTTGTCTTCAGCTGTAAGACATATCAAGACAGTTTCTAAACATGCAAATATTAACAGCAAATCTTATTATTTCTAAATTCATAAAACTAATGGTCTTTCACAAAAATGGACAAAGATCCTACTTAAGATTTTCAAAGAACTCTAGAATTATATGTTTTCATAACAGAAGTGTAATATACTGTAATTTAACTCCTATTCCTTTGAGAAAGAGGACAGAAATCTCAGGGTTTGCGCTGAATCAAAGCTAAAAAGCCGATTTCTTCTTTTCTATTTAATATTTAGATGAAATGTGTACTAACACAATGAGAAAAGCCTTAAAAAAAGGTGAATTGATTCAGTGTTAGTTGCTATGAAGCCAGCTCAGACCTAGTAAATCAAAAGGCTCATTCTAGTACTTGTTTGCCTTAAGATTAGTTAAGCAGCACCACTGTGGAGGCAATGCCTGGTTTGGCATCAGAACCTCACCAAGACCTCGGTTTGATCCCAAGTAACACAAGGCATCCATCCAAACCCACACGGATTCTGATATATAGGAGTTGTGATAACAAGGGATAAGCCAACAAGGATCCTGAGTGGAATGCAGGGCTGTAAGAGTATCACCCTTGGAGATGTTCAGAAACAGCTCCTATGCCTCCATGCACTGCATCTGATATCAGCTCACATGCTCTTCCCATTTGAAAAGTTGTCATTTGGAAGTCATTTTCTTGCATAGTCACCTTGCTGTGAGTCAAACTCAACTATCAGTCACTGTCATAAGGAAATCACAGCATGGAAAAAAAGCAAGTATGGGGTTTAAATCTTTAATATTTGAATAGGTAATAGCACAACTTCAAATACAAAAGGAACTTCCCCTCCCACCCATTCTCTATTTTAGCCATAGCCAGTTAATCAAATACATGAGTAATGTGGAACAAACCATGAATCATGGGGCTTCTTTGGGTTTATTTAAAAGTATAAAGTAAATGAAACAGGACCTGACCCGAGACAAAACAGATACAGTGACTTTTCTGCCAAGTCAAGTATATAACAAGGAATAGAAATGAAAGGTCCTATTTCTTTCCCAGGATGTATAAACAGCTCCCTCCAGCTCCTTCCAAGCTAACACAGCCTCTTACAGATCACTGTGTCTGAAGTTACACTAGTAATGATACTTCGATGCAGTTATTCCATCTTTTGTTAACATTCTTGTGGTACTCACTAAACAAGTCAATCTGTTACCCTTAATAATTCTTCCCAACAAAGTAAAAAAGCTTTTCTCTTCAGAAGGCATTAAAAATTCCCTAAAACATATTAATAAGCAGAGTCTTCAGTGCACAAAGTGTTTACTAGCAAACATTCACCCTTTATTTTCCTACTCATACTACCATTAAATAACAAGTATGTTCCTAGTACTGACAAACACAACTTCTATAAGAACTAGGTCAAAAAGAGGGTAAGAATTAACACTTCTGCTACTAAAAATGTTATATTCCTCTAATAAAGTGATGTTCACTCTTGCTAGGCTCAAAGAACACAGCAGTGAGAGATCTGGGTTCGGTTCAGCTGAATTACTGGGACAACGATATGGAAACACTATGAAAGAAACCTAAGCTAAGAGAAACAGGTTTTTGTCACCCAACCTGAAGTGAACAAGCTCTGAACAGATCTGCCCTTTAATGCTTCAAAGAGCACTGCAGTAATGCCTCTATCAGAACACAGTTTAGATACACCCACTAGGCAGGAGTTAAGACATCACAGTGTAATTCTCATCAACCGAGTCTTAAATCCCTAATGATCCAATTAAAACTGGACTCAAAAATGCCGGAGTTATTTTTGCTTCTTCAGCTCATACTTCGTAAGAAAACAGGCAACATTAAGTATTAATAGACATCATTTAACTATAATATACAGTGCCTGGTTTAGGTACGAGTTTAATGAGAATATGCATACTTTACACAAATTAAATAGAGAGATGAATGTAAAGATGGATCTTGATATGCTCAAATTTTATTTTATTGTGACTGAGGAAAGCAATTTTATCTGCAGCTAAATACTACAGGTTTGGAGGCAAAGTTTGTAATGCTTTTTCTTACAACCCCTCCTTGGTATTTCAAATACTCTCCAGCTCATGAAGTATCTCCCATAATGGGATAGATCCAATTAGTGGATGTTTTCTACATATGTAGAGAGATTTAAGCCATCGAGGGGGTTTAGATCTTTCTGTAATTCCACTCAAAACCACAAGTGACATTTACATTTTCAAGTATTCTAACGTGTGTGTTTGCAGCAACTAAACACCATATAACAGAGCAGGGGGGAAACTAGTGCCATGGGCACTACAGCAATCTTCGTGCTTCCACGTTGCAGGGTAAATCTGTACTGGCTATTCATTTTCTATCTACATGCTTTTCAGGGTATCACTCTGCTTTATGAACTAAACTCATTCCAGGACAATCCAGGAACAAACACACACTTGCATATTCCTGTGCTCCTTCTCCAATTCAAGGACTGAATTCCCCAAGTTAGCCAAAACAGGGGAGGAAAGATTAGACGAGACAAGGTAAAAGAAACAACAGCAGAATTGTTTTGGAAGGAACAGTGGACACAGTTATCATTAATGGTTCGAATTAACACAAGTTATCTTCATCCAACTGGACTCATGTTGCAAGTGAAAAAAACACACTACATTCTCAAGCCCAGATTGCCTTTGCCCTACCCACATCTGCTGAACTGCATTTCAACAGCATCTGGCAGTTTCTTCTTCATCACCAAAGGAAATGGAACCCAATTAACCTGTGGTCTTTACTTTTGTTACTTCCTGTTGACTATGCCAACTGAATCTGAAAGCCTGGATCCATTATACACCTTTCCCTGGCTCCTAAGGCTCAGGGAACCTTTTCCCTCCAGCCTTTAGATTCACATGCTTCCTAACAAGCAGTAACCAGTTGATAGGTCAAAGTGTGGAGGCATTAGATGCCAGGAATAGCTGTGTTTACTCACCTTAATATCCCTATTTTCAAAGCATAAACTCAAATCAATCTGGGTTTTACTGTTATTCTGCTGAAAAGATCCTGTAGCTTTATTAGTTGGTTTGATTAAGCCAATATATTTGCAGTGTCATAGCCCAGAGTAAGCAGATGTGCTCTGCAGATTCATGATGTACTGCAAAGGGTATTTTCAACTTTAATACCTTAATGAATTTCAAGGTATGACTGCGGCTGTTTTCCTACCCAATACACCTTCAAATCTGCAATAGATACCAGTACAAGATCCAACCTCCTTCCACAGAACATGCACAATCTATGGACATATATAATTAAATATGGAAAAGCTCATGAAAAAATCACATTCACGTAGGATTCCAGAATCTTCAGTCTTATATATAACAACAGTGGATATTAAAAAATCAAACACAAATCAAACAACAAAAAAGCCTCAACAATCTCCCCCCCCCCCAAGAAAAGACATTAGAATAGATGAGAATGGCACATTTACGAGAATACAAAGCGTTAGCATTGCCCCTCTTTGTAGAATTAAGTGCTGTCCTAACCTCCATGCAATTAAAATTCAAATAGTAAAACATTCCAGCAGGCTGGAATATTATATACACAGACCTGTCAGGCATTTCAATTTATTTGTAACTATAGTTCTCCTAAGCTGTTTCCTGCACTAGAACATGGTAAGATTTCTGTAGTGCCCTCCAGTTAATTGTTTGAACGCATAAATATTTTGCAATTCTTTCATCCTTCTTACAATCAGCTTTTCCTGAAGCCTGGAAGAACTGAAGCAAAGATATTCTACCTGAAATGAGAGAGGAAAATCTGTTCAGTTTTCCTGAGTGTGCAAACTTAATCTGCCTTTAAACAGAAACCCTAAGAAGTCACTCAACAGCCATCGTCACCACGCAGCACAGGCTGGAAACACCCAGCCCATCCCCAGCCCAATAAATTCAAGTCACTGGAGGGCTGGTAACAGCTTCAGTGCAAACCCTCCTCTCCCTCCTCAGCTCACACAGACCAACGCCACAGTGTGTGTGGGCACTCAGCTGACAAGTCTGAAAAATGTACATGGAAAGGAGAGCAACTTGCCTGCAAAGAGCTGATCCTGCCCCTCAACAGGACACACTGACAGCGAATGGTTCCTCCCGAGGGCCTGACCAGACACTGGAACCAGTTCACCTTTCTGACTGGCTAAAGCAAAATCAAAGCCTGAGCAGCTTTCACAGACACTAAGCCATCCCAGCTCACAACTCTGGCAGACAGGTAGTTCAGCATCTCCTACCAACATCAAACTGCTGTTAGAACCTGGCACAGAATAACTTCTCATTCAGTTGTTTACCAATTTCTTAAGTAATTCCCTCTCCCCCTTACATTTCTCTTTACAATGAACCTGAATCCAGGAGCAGTAACAATCCAGTGTGATCCTGAGGGAGCTATCGCTAACCTCACCTCAGTTACCTGTAACTTCTGCTACCTGGCAGCCACTGTCCTAAGCATGCACTTAAACTGCCTGTTTATTCACCTACCAGTGGGGGAAGAAACAAAAGAACCCCAAAACAAAGCAAGATTGAAACCCAACAACAAAACTCCATTTGAAAATAGTCTCTCTCGAGAACCTCCTACACCAACCGCCCCTACAGCTGACAGTTCTGTGCAGCACAAAGATTAATAATTTCCAAAACCTGACATTTTCAATCTGAATTGCATGCTACTTGGTGAAAAATCTTTCCTATACCCTGCCCCATGCTGCTTTGCATACAGAAGGGCATTTTAGGTTTTCACTGCTTTTGTTGTGTTAAAGACCTAAAAGGATTTACAGCTGTTGGCTCTGTGGCATGTTATTCATGCTGCAGAGATGCACTTTTGGGTGAGACTGGGGTCTAATTTCAATAGATGATCCAGTTACGTGTAAAAGACTCCAGGGAAAGAAGCCCCAGAGCCATGACTTTCCTGAACTCCTGCTCAGGACTCTATTTCTTGCAGAAGATAACACATTCCCATCAGATTCCAATTCACAGCTCAGTTTTAATAAACTATACTTCTTGTCCAACAAGATAAGCCATGACATTCTTCTTCATAACTTATCCTAAGATTGCTGGCAATTTTTATGCTGAATGAGCCAGATGAGCAAATGAAGAAAGCTCCCATTGTACTGGGGCACTCCTACCATAATAAGTTGTTTCAGTTTTGAAGTGGAGGCTGCTTCATAGTTTCAGAGGTGGTGGTGCTACATGTAATGCAACACACAAACTGAAGTATTAGACTACATCAAAACCAGGTCAGAAACACTGGCTCCAGTACTGAATGCTCTATATTTTTTTAACACCCACAATAGACATGCAAAACCCATAGATGGAAACCATACCTCATAATCAACTTGTTTTTTCCTAACAAGAGGGGAAGAGGGGCCAATGGCCACCTTTGTGCACTCCCAACTCAAGAGCTGCCCTCAAAACAAAAAGCAGCAATAACAGTCCAGAACACTTCCTTTTTTTCCCCAACCATATCAAATATTATGGAGTATGACATTAAAATCCATCCCCTTCAACCTCTGTAAACATGATATTTAAGTTCAATTTCCCAATGTTAAGGGACATAGTGCTTTATTAGCTATAATAAATGTCAACTCCCAGTTGGCAATTTGATGGGTAAGATCCCCATTACAATGACAGTCCTTCCCACTGAAGACCAGTATAGCTGGGGCTCTGTCCTGCCTCACCTCTCACTGTACGTGAAGCATCATCCTGGTGAGGGACACAGTGAAAACCAGCAGTTTGATCCAACAATATTCCCCTCATTCATTTACTTACTATTTAAAGCAGCAGCACATGTTCATACCCTGCAAACACTGTCTGTATTTCTATTCATGTACCATTTATCTGATGGCCTCTAATTACCAGCTTGCAAAAGGAGAAAAGCTGCACTGCTAAGAAGTATCAGCACAACAGTCTTAAAGGGCGGCTGGGTTAGTTTCTTCATCATTATGAGAACACCAAGTGTCTAGAACCTTCTTCTGATACTGTGTGAACAGCTAAAAATAAATTCCAACCCATGACAGTGAAACAGCATTAAGTTTCCAATTTAGCACAGAACAGCACTCATACTGCTTTTAAAAAGTCAATGAGATTTAAGCACATGCTTGATTTACAACTTGAGCTTAACTCATTTGCCAAGTCTGGTTAATGTGAAGAATTGCATTCTCCCAGTGACTGATGCAGTGACCTCCCCACAGCTGCTATCACCTTATGACAGAATATTTAACTCTTAAATAGGATTTTATTTAGATACATGAATGAGAGCTCGAGTCAACATCACCCCTCTTTATGCCCTCTCCCCCCGCCAAAGCATTTAGGATCATCAGCATGGAAAACTCTGCTGATGAGGCCCCCTGCAACCTGTCTGTGCTTGATCCCGCTGATCTATGTCATAGGAAACAAAGTGAAACACAATGCAATATGTATACAAACACAATATATAACACACAATATATTCCAAAGGATAAGTACCTATTACAAAAGCATGGCAAATCTATTCTGATGCTTAAAAACCTCACCTAGTTTGTCATACACATAGAAGTAGCTCTGCTAAATCAACAAGTACTCACATATTTCATATTGGGAACTGAGAACAGAGAAATTATGCTGATAACAATCTTTTTACGTACAGTAACGTACAAAGCCTTTCCTCAAACCTTTGTCAGAGACAAAGGCATTTTCAGTCTCTCTTTTAAAAAGTAGAACAAAGTGTAGAGATTTTTATCTTCGCTTCTAAACGCCAACTGATATCAAAGTCCTGCAGACACTACTGTTGCCTTCCCTTTCATACGTAATGGCTGCTCAACAAGAACATATTGCCACGATTCACTGAACTAAGTGATGACACTGATAACTGATCCCCTTCACACTGTTGACATCCATCCATTAATTTACAGTCTCCAGTAACATGGGACTGACCATCTTCCAAAGGAAGGGCTGCACTGAAATTTCCCTAAACCACTTTGTCAGCAGGAGGCAGGTCTCATTAGGAGTAGTACTATTATTAATAATAACTTTAAAGAAGAGAAAAGGAAGTCTAATAACCATAACACCCTCTAATGGCAAGACCTTCAAAAGATACTCATGCAACTACAGGAAAAAGGAATTAACTGACTGCTATGTAAGGGAAAAAACCCACACAAAGTAATAATCCCACAATCCCAGTAATCAGACGGTTTTTGTCCTTAATATCACAGAAAGTTTCCCAAGACAGTGCTTCATGTATGAAGCAAAGAGATTAGATTTCAGCTTCCAGTGCTTGCCAAAGAGAAAATGAACATGGGTTTGAGCAAGTACCTTGTTTCTGATCTGGAAAATGACACTTCTCTTCCTTCATTCTCTCTGTGCTTTTATGTTGCAGTCTCTCCCCAGTACAGCTCTCTTGTCAGTACAATGACTTGTACTGCTTAACCCAGCATACTGTAATGTGATTATGGTTTGGAACTACAGCACACCAAATACGAATGCCGTTATAGCAGTAAGGAAGGAAATGAGCAGCACAGAGAGAAGAGAACAAGTAAGAGGTAGAAGCATATACTTGGGAAAGAAGAATTTGAGTGGGGATTTTTAATGTGGTGTTTTAAGTTGGGAATCTGCAGCTTTCTAATCAATGCTTCCATTGGTGCTGCTTGGGAACTATAAGCATAGACAGAATGGTTGGATCACACAGCTGCCAAAATGCTCATACTATTTCCTCTAACAGCTTCTGCAAGTATCTATTACCCTCAGGAATAAAAAAATGAGAATCCAATCACAGAAGTATTTTGGGCCTCTTCACCAAACCAGTACATGAAGTAACAAAAGGAACTGGCATTTCAGTAGGACTTGTGAAACTAAAATTCATGCATACAAGTCCAGAATATGAGCAGTGGGAGTTCATGACACCACAAGCAATGCAAGATCTGAGGCAGGCTGTCCCCTTTCTACAGCCCATGGAGGTCTGTGGTGGAGCAGATATCCACCAGCAGCCCAGGGAGGACCCCACACCAGAGCAGGGGGATGCCTGAAGGACTCCAGGACCCTGTGGGAAGCTCACACTGGAGCAGGCTCCTAGTAGGAGCTGTGGCCGTAGCAGCCCAGGCCGGACCAGGTTTGCTCACAAAGGAGTTTTGCTCCAAGCCCTACCAGCTACTTTCTTTCAATATCTTCTACGAAGAGCACCAAGAATAATATGGAATTATTTGAGAACTATGTTCAAATGCTCTACAAACAATGTTCTTTTCATATCTGCAAGATGATAAAAATCACTTGTTACTTCACTGCTGTTTGAGTCATCCTCTCCCCAAGGAAAGCAGTATTATTAACCCAGGATGTTTATCACCAGTTCTGTGATTGAAAGCCCTTTTGTTCCAAGACTTGAAGATTTATTTGTCAAGTCTGACAGCTCTGATGTAGCCTTTCAGTGAACATCAGTGTTTGAAAAGCAGTTTATAAAATCATGAGCTGTAGGAAATAGCCAAAAATCCTGGCAAAGCATGATATTTGAAACAAGGAGACAAACTAGATATTTAGATAAAAATCTACATTTCCATAAAAAAAGGCTCACTGAAATGATATGAAAGTATTATGGAAAACTGAAATGCTAGTTCTCACATGTGTTCAACACATACTTTATGGATTTTATAGAAGATATACATATCTGAACTCCATCTAGACATCTGTCATGCTAGATCTTGAAAAATCAACACGTACAAATGAGACAGACGTTTAGGTGTAAAAGACTTAATCTTAGAAGATTAAGCTACAGACTTTGCTTTGGCCCATGTAGTAAAATTAGTGGTGTTACCTTAGGCTGAATTTAAATACATCAGTTTGGAAAACAGGCCCTTGCTATGATTAACCTTATCACATTTTCACAGTGCAGTGTTATGACATAGGTTAAATAATTTTCTTCAACAGAAAACTCCACAGTGACTTGTGAGAAATCCGACCTATGGGCACAGCCACACTCAACCATCCAACTAAATCAGGATCTAATCAAAAGCAAGTAAAATGACTTCAGTAGATTCACAGCAAACAAAAGTCAATGCCTACATCCAAAGAGGAGTGTTAGTTACATACCGGGTACTCTTAACAGATAACATTTAGGTAACATATGGTAACTCATTTGTGTACATAACTGTGTATCACATAACACAGAAGCTATGGGCCAGATCCCCCTCTGGTGCAACACTGCATAGATTCATTTAAGTCAGGAACTGAATACACAAATCTTTTTATTATCCACAGACTGGCTTATAGATTTATCTACATCTATAACTGGCTTTAACACTGGACTTGACATTAAATCTGAAATCTGTCAGAATCTCCATTATGAGACATACACAAGCTTGAGCGTAATACAGCAGAGAGAGAAGCTGCCAGGACTCTGCGTATCTAGCTGGACTTGGATACCCTCCAATTACACCAAAAGCTGTTTTGTCAATGCAAGAAGAATAAATCAGAGAAGATGTATTTCACCTTTTCGAAAGCCAAGCAATCAGTTCATCCATCATCTTCCATCAGCGAGAACTTTAGGAAATAGAAGCAGAATAGGAGTCGATAAAATATGCTTAAATACCACCCAGGCCTCTGCTTGCTGTGCTTTTAATTTGGCAAATAGCTGCCTTCCGCTGGGCACACACCCCAGAGCCTGTGCCCTGACGCAGATTAAGTGCTCTGTTAGCATTGCATTCCCGAATGGATCTCAGAGGTATAGCTAACTATAATGGCCTCAAAACGCACAGCCTAAATCTCCCTGCTGCTTCATTCCACACATTAAAAGGTGCATGTGGGGGTAAGAAAACTCTGGAGTTAAAAATACAACCTTTCTTAGGGTTTTATTTAATCTGTTAACTACACAAACAAGAAATGTGTGTCTTACAGGCAAGAAGCAAAAGTGCAATAATATCCAAGGAGCTGGTAGAATATATTGTTAATTAAATTGAGTTGAGCCCCAAAAGGCACATTCTGCCTCTTTTTTGAGGCTTAATTAAGAACAATATCAAGGGGAAAAGAATCACCATGAAATCACCATGTATGAATTAAGCAGCACAGGCAAGAAAAGGGGCTTTTCTGCTGGAAGAATTCTTACATGACTGTGAGGAAATTTCATTCTCGTCATCTGTTGAATTGAGCTGGTTTTAAACTAAGGCATACTAGCTGCTGAATATTTCATAAGGTTTTCTTATATTGATACATAATCCAGTACTCTGTCCCTAAAACAAAGTAAAGAAGGAAAAACAATGCACAAAGACTTGATTTTCCAAAGCTCTCAGCATCCCTGGTCATTGCTTCATTACAGAAGGACTGCAGTAAACAATGATCCATTATGTCATTAGCCATGTCACTTCTTCAAGACTGGGCATAAGAGTAGATTAAGCCCCTGCTTTCTCCTGGTATTAAACAGCACAACTACAACCTACTCCAAGGGCAGAAACAGTTTTACTTGCAAAATTGCATTCTAATTGTCACAGGGCAGAGGTGGTGATCCATGTGGAGTTTAGCCAATAGGACTATATGTCCATGAGCATTTATAAAGGGCATTTAACACAGCACATGGCAGAATGCCGAAGAGATAGACCAGAGGAGAAAACATCAAGATAGGGATTCGTCTAAGGGATTCCTACAGTTGATTAGCATCACCCACCACAATCTGTGCTCTTCCCATCTTCCTTTCTATCCCACTGCAGCTGCTTCTGGCCCTGCCAAGCAATGAGATGAAAGATTTCTTCCTGGAATTGCATAACCAAAATGTAGAAGTGTCTTTGAAAACACACGCTGCTTAGTTTCTTTATATTGCTGGCAGATTTCATACATAAATTAACTGATGTTATGGATGCTTCAAGAGTAACTTCTTTTTATTCCCCACATGCCTTCCTATTATGCTTAGTAATGCACTACACAAAACACATGCATTGTCAAACACCATAGGGAAAAATAATAAAAGTATCAGTAGGGAAGTAGGGAAATGAGAAGAAGCCCTGTTTAGCAATCTCTAATGAGGTCCTTCTGGTCTCCAGCCAAAGCTTCTAAGAGCAAGGCAGGGAAATTTCATAGAATTAAAAAAAAAAGTATTAAAAATACTCAGCTATAAACTTGCTCAAACTTCAGGTTTTTAAGGTAACAACACACAGTTTCTTTTGAAAGCCATTCTTATGTCAATGAGTGAGGCAAGCAGGAGATAAACTCAAGTTCTTCACACTGCAAGACAATATCCCAACCCCTGAACTTCTTGCTATGCTGCAGTCACTGTGGGGCCTTTCGTGCTGCTGCTTTGTAACACATCTCTGAGGGAGCCCTCTGAACACTGCTGTGAATCTGTCCAAGGCCAGGCAGCTCAGGCCAAACAAAAGGGAACAGATACAGCTATCCAGCATTCCTTACATTTAAAACAGGATGCTTTGCTTCCTATTACAGGAGACAAATACCCCTTGCACAGTACACAGACTTGACTCAGCAATACAAGCTCAGCATCTGCACATGCAGTTGGATGACAGATTTTCTCCCCATATACACTCCAAGTTCTTTCCCTCCCTCAACACCTCCTCTCCTGATGCTCCTTTGAGCCATCCCTCCCTGCCTGTTGTTGCATAGAGCCTTCCTCTTTGCTTTCTCTTTGCTCTTCCATCACCTAAACTGTTGTTATTACCCCTCTTCCTCATCACACTCCCAGTACTTTTAATCTCCTTTTAAAAGCAATGTAAGCTTTTATCTCTTCCTCTTCCTCTGTAGTGACATAAACACAAAAAGCTAAGCATGGATGATCTCCAGAGAATTCAGATGGCCTGGTCAGTTTGTTTCCCCAAAAGTCACATTTCATGGGAACTATATTATCACTGTGAAATGCAACCTCCTGGTGATGACACATAAGGTAAGAAACCTCCACCTATTGCAGGGATAGAGTTGGGAGCTATTAAGGAACAGGGGAGATAGAAAGGATGGAAGTGCAAGAGAGAAAAAGCATGCAAGAATTTCTGCCTTTAATATTCATTGGTACAAAACTGGAGGCACATAAAGGCATTTTTCAGATTTCATAAATACTTCTGAAAACCTATGATCCATCTGGAATTAAATAATGCACAGTACTGTGAAGTGCTGCCACAGTAACAGGTACATCTGTGATAGCACACAAGGTACAGGAGAACAGTGCAGGGCAGTGCCACACCAAGACCTGAGACTGCTTTTGAATTGACTGATAGAGCCCCAGAGCGTGTTACCTGTCACAGGTTCGATAGCTGCTGCTCAAGGATCATGAGAATTTCTCACCATTTTATAGTGGTTTCCTCTGCAGGACAAGAACAGTTATTTGCTTGCAGCACTCAAGAATTTGTCCTAATTGGTTTTGTCATCTTTTTTCCTTATTATATTCCTTTTCTAAATAGCAATGTTGTCAGTATTTTTCTACACCTTTTACTAACTCTTTCATTTCATAGGCCATTTCACATCCCTGACATAGAGTTTAGAAGGAAAGTCCTCCCATATATGTCAAAGGACTCATTCATGAAGAAACCATTTTCTCAGCTGTGGAATGGCACCTCCTCTCAGCAGGGATAGAGAGGAGGAACTGGGACCTGACCCTTCTGCTACACTCCATCATCATGGCCCTGCTGAAGCTCTGGCTTCAGACACTGAGCTTGGAAGTCCCTGGCACACTTTCCCTTCTGCTCATTCCACTGTGGGGTGGTAACGTTGAGCAGAAGCACAGAGCAGACAGTTTAAGTCTTCCAGCAGGACTTAATCTGTCAGTGCTTTCAATGCTCCGCTGGCAACTGCAAAACATGCCCTGCCTGGGAATTGTGGTCTATTTAGCTTAAGCACATTACCAGCTGTATCAGACTATAGATTTCTTTTTATCTCAGTATGCTTTTTCTTATTTTACATTGCCCTAGCATTTGTGATTGGGTAGAAGTGTCTTGATTTTAAAGACATCACAATATTAAATGGTAGAAGAACGAAGGTCACCAGCTAAGCTCAAGAATTACGCCACCAAGTTCCATTCTTGAAGGCTGTCACTCAGCCACATACACCAACCACCTTTTGTTAGCACCAGCTTTATGCTGACCTTGTATCTTAACACCACTGAAAGCTAACAAACCACCTCTATGTATTATCAGTAACACTCCCTAATGTATTACAGTCACTGTGAATTTATTTAAATGGCACTTTGTTTATAGCTGAAGAAAATTAGCATTTTCCTCTGTGTTTAAAAGAACCCTGTTCTCTGTACCTTGAAGTCTCGATCACTCAGTATTTTATCCAGCCCCCAAAATCACCAAAGCCTTTGCAGTTTCTTAGAACTAGAAAACATTGATCTTGTTCTATTAAATGTTTATTCAGGCAAAAAATTTGCTCATTTCCCTGCCTTTATCATCAGCCTGGTATTCATGGGAATAAAGTATCTGCAGACAGCAAATTCTGGGGTACTGCATGTTTCATAAGCATGAATAGCAGCCTTTTGTACAGAATATACTCTGCACACTTCAAGATTTCATTTACTTTTCCTAATCCAGGCCACAGCAATCAATTATATCATTTATTTCACAAGTAAGTACAACCCCCCCATTTGTGCTGTGAAAATGGGATCTAAGAATTGTGAAGAGTACAGAACAATTGATGATTAGCTCATAATCCCTCCCATATTTGAAGGTTTGGAAAACAGTGAGTTAAGAGCTGTTGCACGCGTGTGTCTCACTTTGGATTCTCAATTTCTACAAGAGAAAACAAGCAGTAAAGCTTAGCCTAGCACTGAAACTTGCTAAAATGATAATTACATGAAACAAAAATCTTACTTGCTCTCAAAGGAACATATGATTCAGCCACATTTATCTGCATTGGGAAACGCACTGAATGGTGTTTTTTCTATTTTCACAACATACTTGTATCAGGTATCGCACCTTAAGTAGCTCCCAGTTGCTCCAGCTCAGCCTGTGGAGATTCCACGCAGGAGCAGACTGTGATTAGAGCCCTTCCTCAATCCCCTGAACTACCCAGGGGGATGATGCCTCCAGACTTAGCAGTGCTCATGTGTATATGCTATAAGAGGTCATGACTGTGATGTTCCAAGACAGACCTATAAATGCTGCCGAATAACCATCAACAGGATGATAACTGTGAGTTACCAGTTTACAACACCGCAAAACATAACCATCTTTTGCAAAAGCCAAATGACTCCCTGAATGATTTTGACTAATGGCACTGTAATTCACTGCAACCTCCAAGTTTACCATTTTATTCCAGTCATGTGTTTCCAAATTACACCAGAATTGTGTTGTTTGCACTTCTAATCTTGTAAAAACTCTCTGGCAGCCATAGCCATTCCATGGGGGAGGATTCCTAATTTATGTAAAGCATTACAGAAAATGATCTATACGACAGTTTGGTATAAAATGCTAAATGCAAGTCATTACTCACTGAAGATAATTTGAGAGTATTGTGTCAGGGGAGACATTAGATTACAGAGGATAAAAAGTAGGAATAGGTATTCACATATTTATTCATCTTTGCATAATCAGCTGAAGGAGATAGTGGATGTTCTCTTGGGCCTAACTAGCACACAATGAACTGAACACCAGTTTGGAAACTTTGTTATTTTTCACACTATCAATACAATACCTTTTTAATGTTTCTAGTGGTCTTGCAAAGAGAGATGTGGTTCTTATCTCAGAAATAAGTGCACTCCTAGATTCTGTTGTTGCTTGCAACTAGCAAAAGAGACAGTATAAGCTGACCGCTGACTAAGGAGAAGTATACAGTTCCAGGTCATTTTGGTAGCCTGCACAACTAAACAGTTTGTTTCTTAACTGCTTCATTCTGGAATTGCAGGATTTACCTCTTATTCTCTGTCATGGGGAAAGGATGTCACACGTCTCCCTCTTTTCAAGCAATGGAAGTGGAAGAAATGGAAATACAATAAAACTAAACGATACTTATTTCTACATGGCTATCCATGACATTCCTGCCTGCTTCTGTACTATGCCACACAACAGGGACTAAAGTGGTTACTGAACATATCTGAATAGTATGCCTCTACCAGCTGGAAACTTCATCGCCCTCCTCTTCAAGTAGCAGCTATTTAGTTTCTACTTCAGCATGTGATACAGTCATCCCACTGGAAATGATTCCTTTCCCCCGTCCTAGACTAACACCAGCTCAAATGCATTACAAACCAATTATATCCACCAGCTGCACGCCTCGACTTCCACTATTGAACACCAGCGTTTAACCTAGATAGCAGTTAATGAGATATCTGGAAATGGCATCCACACATCAGCAGCTCTGAAGCAATTTCTCCAGAATTAATGGCCTGTCAGAACTTCAGGAACACGCAAAAAGACAATCTCTCCAGTTCTGTTTACCAGCCAAAAAGATCTACATGGCTCCCTGTCCCTCCACTTATTCCTAATGCTAATTATGCTTATTTCAGCTTCCATAGCCTAAAGGTTTTCTCTTCCTGTGAAGTTTGTGTACTCAGAACTCCTTTGTTTTAATGACTCTGTCTCCTGTTGTGCCCTCTATTGCCGCACACTGTTTATACAACTCTTTCAAATGTCTTCTAGAAAAGGAGGGCTGCTGGTAGAGCTGATGGCGTTTCATCTTTCTTGGTTCCTTGTGTTTCTGATTATTCCAGCTACACACCAACACCATCTCAGACAGATGAGCAGCTCCGTACTTGCACTGCTTTAATGAGCAGGTTTAGTTGAAGCTGCAATGCTCTCACTGTGGCACATTGCTGTTCCCTGCATCTCCATTTTCTCCCTAAATTTAGGACTACATTGCTCAAGACATAACTGGGGTAGGGAGGGGTCTAAGGGAGTCATGTGTACATCCCTTTGCTTCTGTGACAGCAGGATCCTTCTGCAATGCATTAGGAAAGATTTAGAAAGGAGAACAAAATCCTCTGTGCAATTGTAATCACACTTCACTGTGTACAGGATCACAGAACAGCTTGGGTTGGAAAGGACCTTAAGGTCATCCAGTTCCAACCCCCCTGCCATGAGCAGGGACACCTCACACTAGTCCATCTCAACAATCCTACCTCAGACACTTATTTCTTACTGTTTGATAGGACACTGTATCTGTCTGGCACAAAAGGATCCTGTTCCACTCACATGCTTCTGTCTGGGCAAATACATCATTTAATAATCCAGTGAACTCTGTCATCACAATGCCAGTTGTGGATTTCATAAAAAATCATGCAGGTCATTTTGTGGATCTAATGGACAGACTGCAACTGCAGAAAAAGAACTGACCTCCTAAGGGTGAAAAATAGGCTCTATTATCCTCCCATAGCTATTTAAATACAGGATTCTAAGTCCACTTTAAATCCATTTAAGAGGAAATAAGCCTTGCGTTTGTAATGTGTAAACTGCTACTCCAACATGACATGCTCAGGCAAGGATGTCATCGATTTTCCAGAGAAAGAGGATTTTGTTGGGGAAAAAAACCAAAACTCCTACCCACTACTAAAACGTTTCAGAGAAACACCAACAATTGCAGGTTCCTGTTCCAAATGTGTTTGGTTACATGAAACACCTCAAGAGAAAGTTTAGGGGCTACTTTTCCTTAGCTTTTCACTCTATTGTGCGATTGAATCACTCTTCTACATCATTTCTAACATAGAATAAATCCTTTTGGTCCAGTTGTTGCTAAGAAATTAATGAGGCAACCCCCCAACTGAACCGTTTTCTTACACAACTTAAACACAAACCTTCTTTGACAAAACACCTCTCAATATTTTTAGTTGTAATTTAAACAAAATACACCAAAGCCAAATACACTTTGAAGTGTCAGGCTGGCAAAGTGTGTGTGTGTCTATGCAGACTATTGGCAGTGTGGATCTCACATGTATTTTTAAGTTGCACACCACATGCACAATCGGCCCAACATCTTTGTTTCAGCACTTGTCATGCACATGCCAGTCTAAAGAGTCACCAGACAGATTTACAAGCCTGTGTTGATGCAGCCTTTGATAATCCAAGTCTGAAGCCTCATGACAGCATTTGCATGTAAAAAGATTCCCTTTTGTAGAACACAGGGCTCTGCTTTCCCCACAACAAACCTCTCATTTGCTCCTGTCACATCGGAAGTGCTGTAGCTACACTTGCCATTTTTTGCTAGAATGCACACCTTTAAGCATCAAACATTATCCCAAATAGTAAATGCCATTTGCAGCACTGAATTTATTATTCTTTTTAGAATCCCTGTTTCTGGAGCATGGTGTACTGACAGCGTTTGGGGCTTTTTTATAGTTAGGTCACATTTCACACTACTTCCCAGAAAACTTTGGCCACGTTATGACCCAGACTCCAGCCTGGCGAACTGCTGCCATGACCCTTTCACTTCTTAAAATAAGGAAGTTGCAGAGGGTTAAAAGACAAAGTTTTCAGCATCTAAAAAGCCTACAAATATGTAGCTTACCAGTGTTTCCTGGGTAGGTGGTTGAGCAGACTGAGGAAACACAGATGATGTCTAGTGAATAGTGCAAATTCAGATACCAGAGAGCCAAACCAGACACAACCTGAATTGCATTTATGGTTTTACTGATCCCACTGGGCTTTTCTGTCTATGAAAAACACTGGGACAGAAATTCTTCAGTGTGTACTGAGTATCAGGACTGGCCAGCAAGGGTATCCCACTCCTGAGGTGAAGCTCACTGACAGCAGAACTAAGAGCTACAGAAAAATATTCATGAGCTGCAAGTCTTCTGCTACATGAAGCCAGTGTTTCAGTGATACAGCTTTAGTTGGCTAATTGGTTAATTCATTTCATTAATGCTACTTAGGTTTCAACTTATGCCTTCAAGAAATCATTTTAATATAACATCTAATTATGATTATTCATTTGTAGGTACATACCTTGATCCTTTTAAATGCCTTGTAAAACACCTTCAAAACCAACACATAACACATGACTGAAGAATTACTATTCAGAGCTTTCTGGAGTTCCACTGTCTGAGATGGCCTAATCTTTCTGAAGGTGCAATGTCCTTCTCTTGTTTACCTTCATGAATCACTTTACATATTGCCTTACAACAAACAACGAATTCAAGGACAGAGATCCTGTTGCTTTTGCACTTGGTTAATGGGCACGTAATTATCTGTGTAACTGTTAGATAGTGTCTGTATAGCTGTTAGATAAGAAGAAAGAAGGAAAAAGTGCTTGCTCTGAGCCAGTTGCTGAAATTAGTCAGTGAAATATATAAACCCTCCACATAAAAGGACATGGAACAGAGCTTTACCTACAAATAATCACAGCATTACTCTGAGACATCACAAAATTTCTATATATCAAATTTACTTCAGTTTAGACTTATTTTGACCTTCTATGAATTTATATAAGTATTCAACTGATTCACGGCAGCAAAGCAGCACTGTGAGTCTGAGGGACTCACAGAATCTGCCTTTAGCTTCTGATTCTGAGGCCTGTTTACTAACTCCTCCATTATTGTCACTACATGTAAGTGGGAAAAGATGACGGGAGAGTCATCAAACGCTATCTTCCCCAACATATCACAATTACAGCAAACACCTGTGCTAAAGAATAGCAACCAGCAGCAGGCCACTAATACACACACAGAATGCGTTACTACCACAAGTTTAATGTGTCAACGTTTCTTGAGCATGGGAGGCAACACAGGGAGAGGAACAATCATCAGCACATTGAGAGACTACTTGAAAAGAATTCTTGAATGAGTGGCACTTACTTAAAGAAAAAAAGAAACAAACAAACTAATCCCAGCACACAATGCCTGCAGGGCACCCACCTTCCTATTGGGAGCTACAGCACTTGGCCTGAATCACTCACACACTGAACAGAAGTTATTTTCAGATGCCTTTCATCTACCTGCTTCCCTGTCAATCTTGCCTTGCCCTTTCCAAACACTGCTTTTTCCACCCCTTAGCAGTCTTTTCTATTAAAAAAGAAAAAGAAGTGCTACTTTGAATATTTAGGACAAGAGGTAATGGTCATAGGACAAGAGCAAATGGCCTCAAACTGCACCAGGGGAGGTTTAGACGGAGCTGAGGAACAATTCCTTCCCCAGAGGGTGGTCAGGCATTGGAACAGGCTGCCCAGGGCAGGGCTGGAGTCACCGTTCCTG
>JANHGB010018272.1:18995-30082 GCA_026283785.1 Coracopsis vasa | reverse complement strand
AACCTGATTTTTTTCTATGGGTTGTCAAAGCAATCAAGGAGGGGTAGAGCCCATTTGAAAAACCTTCGTGTGTCATTAAGTCAGAGCCAGCAACAATGCAACCAGTGGCAATCTGGATCTCTCTTTCCTTGAGTTGTTGTGCAACCTTATCATCATCATTATCATGACCAGTTTTGTACTGTGAAACTATTGTCTCATCACTAGTGTGACAGGCTTTTGTTGTGCAAGATCATTATTAAATATGACTGCACTGCCTGAGGCTCTGAACAAGATCAGGCCACAAAATATGTGTGTTTTTCAGGTGTTAGCAGGAACTGCTCCTCACAATAAAGGAGAGTGGGAGGAAGAGGACACAGATGTGTCTGCATTACTGCAGGTGGAATGGTGTTAATTATTTCTAGCTGTCCCTTAAACCAGTATTAGCCTGTTGGTTTCCTATTAACATTAACTGTAGGAGTCCTTTGCAGAAGGAAGTTACAGCCTTTTGCACAGATCAGCAAGGAATGCCAATTTTGTGAGAAAAAAGGAGGAAAGATCTTTGTGAGAAGCTTTTAAATGAGCCTGATGCAGGTTTAAGTGGCTGCTCAAGTAACTCCATTTAACTCCTTGCATTCCAGCTAAATGTCCTGTGTTGCTGTGAATACGCCTTCCCTGGTTCAGATTGGGACTGTGCCCATCTCACTTGCTCAGTGGTGATGCAAAAGTGAGGGTTTCTATTGTTAAAAGACACTTGGATAAGCAAGTAGAGTCTAAGAAATGTAACCTTTGGCAAGTCAGCACAAGCTGGCTGAATATGAGGTCAAACTGGTGTAGGATAGAAATTGCTGAACAAGACAAGATGGTCTTAACAGATCTGTTTTCAAGGAGCACTGGAGGGGAATATGGATGGTGGAGGCCAAAAGAGGGGGGGAGTTAGTAGTGCTGAGATAAAGCATCAGTCCTTTTAGGGAGGAAGAAAAGGAGGAATTTGAAAATACCACTAGGGAAGAAGTGATGTAATTTTCACAAATCTGTATGAATTGGAAGTGATATTGGAAAATGGTAGCAGAATTAATACTAAAGGGAATAGGTAGAATGGTGGCAAGAAAAAAAACAGAAATGCAGCATTGGCCATGTTAAAGCCAAAGATGCTGGAGAAAATTGCTAATATCTGGATTGAAGAGGAGGAATGGGTATACTTGTTATAAAGAATCTAAAATAGGTGATTGGGAATGTCAGAGGTATTAATAGGCCATTGCTGAAGCTTCATGAGGATCCCACTGAGAACAAAAAAGAAATGCTGAGAATCAAGAGAACCTGGGTAAGACGAAGCTATTTGAGCCAAGGGAGAGTCATGATTACAGAGAAGACAGACAGTGTGTCAATAGTAACTGTGGGTCCAGGAGTGTGCTGATAGACAATATTGCATTAGCCAGTGTTGACCAAGGGTTGTTTACCTGGGACAGGGATCAATGGGCAAATTATAGGGAGTCTCTAAGTTTTTGGCTTACTGTTATCTTGGTACTTAGACACCATACGCTAAATATTGGGTGGTGTCTATTCGGGTGACATTTCTGCTGAATTCATCTCATTCACTGTGAAGCAGGAAAAAGAGGACGGGGCTTCTGGATTTAATCCAGTGACTACAGGCCCAGGCAAAAGGCCTGTTGTAAGGCACAGTGTAAGAGGGGATAATAATGGTTAACATAGTGAGAGTGTTGCATATTAACAGATGAATGCAAGCAAACACTGACTAATCCTTGCTCCACCCAGTGAGGTATTAGTATAATATCACCAGTTAAATGTATAGGACAAGAGATACAAAAGTGAATCAGCAGCAGAGCCAGGAGTAGTGTGGGAGTCCCACTGGATGCCAGGTTTGTGCTTGATCTATTGAGCCGTCAAGCACAGAAGCTGTGGGCCATAAGCTGTTGATAAAGTTGGTGCCCTGAATTTGCTCACTTACAGTGTCTTGGTATGTGCTTCTAATAGTGCTGTCAGTAGCTCTGTGTATTATGATAGAGAACCTGCTTCAGAGCAGATGAGCTGTGAGGACTGGATGGGCAGCTGGGCCTCAGCTTCTGCAGAAGCTTCTTCAGCCTACCTGAGAGAAAGTACCAGGGTGTTTGATACCCTCTGGGCCTTAATGCTGCAAGTCCAGAGATCCATGAAAGGCATTCTGTAGGATGTTTTATGCAACAAAGTAGATCCTTTCGTTTGTCATATAAGTGGTTATTCTCAGTTCTTGGTTGCAACAATGTTTGTGGTACCCAAGAGCTCTCTGGGGCTGTGACCCCCAAGCCTGTGTTGTTGCCATAGATTAGAGCTAGAGACTTTCATCTCGGTTATGATCATCTGCTGGGTATATCTGATGGGTATGGGCAAGAACATACAGTGTTAGTAGTCCTGTAGGAAAAAGATGTAAGGAGAAATACTGGTCAGCAGTTCCTGAAGAGCCGGAAAATGTCCCATGAACTCCACTAGAGAAACCAGTAACATCTAAAAGGCCAGTACTTAATAGCTAGGGAGGTGATGTAAATTGCCTCCTGTGCAGTCATACTGAGCAAAGGGAGCTCTCTGCAAGGACACAGCAGACACTTAAGCACTCCTGAAGTGAGGGCTTTGTTTATCTGAAGCACCCAAGATTGACTCAAACAACTGCAACCTGCTTGATTTGCAGGCAGGAATATGAAGTCCCAGGGGCACCAAAATAGGTCTGTGCCTTCTCTCCTCTGAAGTTTCAGTCTCCTCTACATACGAGTATAATGGGTTTGCACTGGAGAATAAAGCTCACTTGAGTCCTGTGGAAATTACTATTAAAAAAAAAAAAGGAAAGTCACACCCAGAGGCATATTCACAAAGAGCCAATTCAGGGAAAGGGAGCTGGAAACGACAAAGCTGTTGTGTTTCAGGAAGGACATATCCTAGGGGAGGATGGGCAACAGCAGTTTCCATCATCTTCCTCTGGATTTGCCCCAGGCACTTGTGTTCTGGTGTGAAGAGCAGTGTCATGCAGCCAAGGAAAGCTGCTGAACTGCCAAATTTCATGGCAGGGCCCAACTCTCATCCGAGCCTCTGCACATTCCCTCCCAATGTCCCTGATGGCTACATAATACCACAGATGAGCATAGTTTGATGTGTGCCTGCAAAGAGGCACAGGTGCTGCCATTTGTGCTTGGTAAAGGGGAAACTGAGGCACACAGGGGACAGTCTTATCAGGAGTCCTGACAGAGATGTCATTTGGTCTCTCCTGTGTGGTTCAAATAATTGCAAAGAAGAACCATGGCTTTCCTCCCCTCTGTGGTATTCTTCAGAAAGGTTTTTCAGGTGCTGCATGTTTGCAGGGGTGGGTAGAGAGAAGGTGCCATCAATGCAAATCATTTGTCACCTTTCAGAAATACTTTTTTCAGTTTGATTTCAAGTTTGTTGGAAATACTTTTTTCCCACAAACACTTCTTCAAAGGTGACATTGTGGTATTTGAAATGGAAGCATTCATGAGCCTCAAGAGTCCCATGGGATTCGTGCCTGGTTTGACCTAGGTATAGCTCGGCAAAACACAAACTGGGAGCTACTTGACAATCCTCTCAGAAATCTCATTATTTGAGTGCTGATGCATCTTTGTTTTAGTCTTACAAATGTGCCAATGAAGTATGTATGATTTCGTTTGAAAACTGAAGTTCACTGCAGTACTAATCCTTCTCCATTTAGATTCAGAACTTACAGTCTGAGGAGAGGAGGCAGATGGGATTTGGCAGGTGCATGTGTATCAGTCTAGGTAACATTTCCCTGGAATTCTGTTCTCTTGAAGGAATTATATGGTACTTCTGTGAAAGCTGATAAAGATTTACTAATCTATTACTACTACTATTATTATTAATAATAATATTAATAGTAATTTATTATTTAACTGGGTTTTTTTTAGCAAGATTAATTGTTGGTCTCATAGTGTAGACTCCAAATGAAGTTTCAAAACAGTTTTCTAAGGTGTTTGGCACTGGCCTATCTCTATTCCAGTTGAAGCAGTGGAGCTGCTCCCAGGACCCAGACCTGGATGTAACCGCACAAAGTACCTCACACTTCTGGGATTGGAGGGGAAAATGTAGGGACAACTTGGATGTGTGAGAGAGAGACTAAAGCTGCAAAGGGCTGTTTCTGTGCCCTACCTGTACTACAGCTGGCTGTAAGGACTGGATCAGTATCATGTCACCTGGCAGGTGGTTTTCCTATTTGGCTATCACATCATGTACCAGGATACCATCCAGAATCTTAGGCAGGACAAGAAGCAGACACTTTATAAGTGTTTAATCTGCATTCCAGCTCTAGCTGATATTAGTGTGAGATTTGCCATTGACTTCAGTAAGAGCAGATTCAGAGATGGAAGAAAGGAAACATAGAATTTGGGAGGAAGCATTAAGTGATTCATGGATTTGAAGAAGATAGAATAATGCACTCAAAATTTCTGTGCTTTGGAAGATTAATGTTAAAATATTATACTAAGTGATCTTCAGATTTCATGGATATAGATTTCATCTATACCTCATGTGGAGGTGTAGATGTTTTCACCAGTGATCTGTTGGCTTGCAGGATACTAGTCCAAAGGCTTTCAGTTTGCTCTAATGTGTTCTTGTTCTCCTGTCATTTCTAGTTTAATGCTTTCTTGGGCATTTAGCCCTTCCAGCTGCATTTATAAGACTATTTAAGTTTCTGCTATTTTAAAGAGTGACCATAAAATGCCATTGCTGGCATGCCATTGCAGCTGCAACTTGAACAATATCGAGTGCCTGTGTTTTGCTTTATTGAAGCAGTTAATTCTAGTTTTCAGCTAGCAACAAAACACTGAATTCCTCAGTGGAGAGATCTTTTCCCCTTAGCTCTGAGTTGATTGTTTATCGTAACATTCACAATGTGCTGAGGCTTTTCAGATGTGCAGAAAGGAAGATTTCCAGCTCTAACACAGCTGAACAAAGATTTGGGGGAGCAGCATTCAGGTATTTGTTTATTCTTATTCTTAAAATAGAAGCTAAATGAGATTACTGCTGGCAGCAAAGTAAAAATTGGACATTAAAAGATATTCAGGATGTCTGAAGCGGACAACCTTTTCAATGAGATGAAGGATGTTCTGCCAATTCCCTGTTCTTTACTCCTAGATTTCATTTTAAATTCTATTATTATTCTGGCTTTTAAGCCTGTGTCAGGCTACCAGCTTCCTTCCTCAAATGGAGAGGACGTAGCTGTGGGGGATTCAGCTGAGTATGAACTGTATTTCTCATTGCAAACTCTTCATCTGGTTCCTTTGGCTTGTCTGTTGACTGCATTGACTCACTAGCCATCATGTAAGGTCATTGCTTAAAGTGGTCAGTGGAACAAGTTGGTGGTTCATCTGTTGAAGTCATCAGGATGTTTTTGTTATTGAGCCAGGGAGCCTGAGTAGAACCTAGAAAGTCACTGTGTAGATACGGCTTCTCCTCCCCTTGTGTGGAAAGGGAGATATTTACATGTAATCCAAGTCCCTATGGCTTAAATGGAAGTTTAGACTAAAATGAGCATAACCATTGTTCATAAAATCAGGAGGAAAGCATATAGTGAGCAGTTAAATGTTGGTGAGCTAAGCTCTACTGAGAAAGAAATAGCTTTTTGCTTCTTCCATTTTGGAGAAAATCTTCTGTCCTCCATGGTATTGTAAATGGTAACACAGAGGCAAAGAGATTTGGAAGGTTTGGAGGTTTGTTCTGGTTTGGTTTTGTTTGCTGTGATGTGTGCCCAGAGGGCTGGTTGGTTGGTTACTGGGCCTGTGCAAGCAGCTGCAGCACTTGGGCATGCAGATCAGCAGTCTGGCCCTGTCTATGTGGACTCACAGCCCCTTGCTGGATAGGGAAGGACTCCCTGGAATTTCCAGGCCTGGCCCAGATCATATGTTTATGTTAGGTTATTCCTTCATAAAGGGAGCTCTGGGCTATAATTCAGTACATTTACTGTTCCTGTTGCTCTCACCTTAAAGCCGTTCAAAATATTGTGAACTTTCAGAAACCACCTAGCCTAAAATCATTCATGTTTATCCCTGTTTGTTACTGTGCCAGCATCATGTGTCTATAGAAAAACCTTCTCCCCTTAAGACAGCCCAGAGAACATTCCTGGCTCTCTGCAGCCTTTCCTCTACAGGGCTAAGCAAGCTTCTGAGTCCTTGTTTCCATACAGTGAATTCATCCTTAACTATGAGCAGCCAGTGAGCTCTGTCCTCAGCCTATATAATTTTATGAATGTCATATTTAATGGAAATGCTGGTTTTAGAACAATCGAGTAGCACTTTTTCTTTTTCTAAAGCCATATCGGGCTGATAGTTTGTATTTATGCTATTATTGACCAGCAGTAGGTCTTTCTCCTCTAATGTCATTTTGTGCTTATGAACTCCCAGCTTGTAGCTGAAATTCCTGGTACAATTTTCTAACTGCACTGCTTTGTAGCATTATAACACATATGAATTCTGTCACAGCAGTTCTCTAGGTTTTCTCACTCTGTGTAATAGATTTTCTGCTTCCATGATTTATTTCTTCATTCATACATTTTATTAGCCACTCCTATGTTTCTGTCAAGGTCATAAATTAAATCACTGAGTAAGATCCATCACCTTTGGTGCAAACCTGAAGTATCCCTTAAATACTGTTCCTTCATTTACTCTTTGAGGTGTAATCCCTTGCTTCCCTCAGATGACAACTTTATTCAGATTTAAAGGGCCTTTATTCTGAAGGATGAGCATGCCTGGGCCCTGGGATTGCATTAGAATTTGTCCCTCCCTAATTGCCATTACAAAAATAGAGTCCGAAACTCCCCACTAAAAGGAAGTATTGTCCAGTGGTTTGTGTATTAACTGGAGTGTGTGGGGGGGAAAGATGGGCTCAGTTCCTGTTCTGCAACAGTGATGATGAGCAAATTAATTAGTCTTGGTTTTGCTTAGCTCTGTTGTATATGGAAACCCTGTATTGGGGAGACACTGTGATCATTCTACAGTGTCATGGTCCACATTTTGTTATGCCTTGTCTTAAAATTTGAGCAAACAACAGAAGATAGGAAATGCTGAGTTGTCCTCTATTGACACAACTTTGTCTTTCACATTCTCTTCTAGCTGTCAGAATTGAGGGAAGCCTTACGCGATTGTTTACAGCAGTTCATCACTACCTTAGAATTTGATATTTGCCATTTAATTCTTTTATGGACTAACATTCCTTTAGCAACAGCATTGAATCATGGGCAGCCAGCATTTCATTTATACCCATGTAAAAATAATGTCCATAACTTGTCCTTCAATTGAAAACTGACCAAACAGCTCAAGTAACATGTCATATAGCATCTGGACCTGGTTTAGCAACTTTTACATAGTTATTATGAATAAACATTCATTTGAAGAAAGCAGGTATGTGCCCTGCTCTTATGTGTAAGCTAAACCCATTCCTATAGAGGATTAGTTTGACTTTCCATTCTTACTACTCTTCTCATCTTAACCTTATCAGAAAGCTTGTTTTCGTCTTTTCCATCTCTGATCTGTTCTAGGAAAAAGTTAAAATATTCTGAGAAAAATCTTTGCCTTCAGATTTTAAGAACATGGGAGAGATCTTGCAGATTTCAATTCAGTCATAAAGAGTTAACATTTACAGCAGAGAGCCACAGCTGTCATGCTCCTTGACCTCACTGTCTGGTTTAATCCTTGCCACTTCCCTTCCTTTACTCCCTAAGGAGCAAACATAGTATTGATCCCAGGTCACTTGAAATCTCTTACCTTTAGGTAGCTCTGGCAAATCTGGGGAGCAAAACCGCTTCAGGAGTTGATCACTTCATCCATGCCTTTTCGATGTGTCTGTGTCTAGGAAGAGAAGCAGCACACATGACCCGCCGTCATGCCTCAGCAGCATATCCATTTGAAGATGCGAGTCAGGTTGGTACAGTGTATAATTACCCCAATTTGCCCACAGTCCCAGCCTACTGCTCACACCTGCTCTGCAGCAAAAGGAATGTTGTGTGACAGGCTTGCATGAGTTTGTTGGTTTGGGTTTTTTTTAATAATAACCCAGAAATTTGACTTTGTGCTAACCTGAAAGCTAGACAAAGACAATTAGAGGAAGCACAGGAATAACTTGAGGACAGTGGGGAGAACAGTATATGTCCTAACCCATAGTGCCTCTATACAAATGATCGTGGAGAATGTTGAAAAGCCACAGGTACAGGTGTATATGAGGCTCTGATATTGTATTACTGAAGTCAGTGATCACTTTAACTTTCTGACCAATTAGGTATTTGTGCTTACATTAGCAAAGATACCTGTGCAGGGTGGTAACCCTTGACATTATCACTGAGATGTTTTTGGTAACTAGGTTTGTGGCTGAACTGAACTACTTGTTAAATAGGTGCTTTGTCTCTGTGGTGGGTTGACCTTGGCCAACTGCTAGACTTCCACCCAGGTGCTCTGACTCTCCTCCTCAACAGGAAGGCAGGTAAAAATAATGGAAGTGTTCTTTGGTTGAGATAAAGACAGGGAGATCACTTACCAGTGACCATCACAGGCAAAAGAGACTCAACTTGGGGAAAATTGATTGAGTTTATTGCTCATGGATTGTGAGAAACAAAAACAAAAATTGAAACAACTCCCCTAGATGCCACAGATTTGGCGTCTCCAAGTATAACAGTGGCCACATGAACTTCCCATTAAGGATCATTCTTGCTTCATCCAAACCCACTGCAAAACTGTTTGGTGGAAAGACTGTTCTCCATAAGAGGAGCCCATCCACAATGTACTGGACAGGGACAGAGAATGATGCATTGTGTTTTGCCTGTTCAAACCAAGCTCTTTGCTTGGCTCTTGAGCAAACAAAGTCTTACTCAAGAAAGGGCCATAGCAGTGCAGGAAGCCCCTGACCTGGAGAGGTTAGGATTGCACAGTAATTAGCAAAATAGTAAGGTATGGCTGAGGAACTGCCAATGGGTAAAGGAAGAAGAGAGTGAACAGTTGAGCATGCCAAGTTTTCATGCTGCTTTTGTTACCATAACTTAGTAACTCTTAGAAAAAGAGATTGTTGTTAATGGATGGTTTGGTGTTACTGGTGAAAGCACATCACCTGCCTCTCACTCAGACTTGAAGGACCAGGTAGATAGTCCTTGCTCAAATTTGTCTCACCAGCAAGAATGGAGACTCAGCACTTTGTACACTATACTCATGCTGTGATTTACCTTTGACCACCATCGGAGTAGTTGTGAACTCCCCTGACAAGAGCCACATCTCCAGGCTAAACGAAAAATATGAAAGAATGGCTGAGAGTAACCATGGCTGGTCTGATTTTTGCATTTCAAATATTTGCTCTGTCACAGATTTCACAGATTTTCGCAGATGTTGGGCAAGTTAGTCACTCCTCTGTGTTCTCTCCGTGTAAAGGGGGAAATAGACTGATCATAATAGTACTATGCAACTTAATTTTAATAGAGAGATTAAAATGCTGCTTTATTGAAACTGAAATGCGTTGGGAAGATATATTATTTTAACATTTTCTCAGTAAAGGTTTTATTTCTCAGGGTTCACTGGTCATTTCTCATGAGGGAGAAGGATCATTGCTCCCATGTATGCTACTCCCTAAGTATGCTAGGGTTTGAGGATATTTGATGAGGTTAAAAGCCAAGAGATATAGCTATAATGCATAAATACAACAGGTAGTAATAGGGTATTGAAAAGGCTGAAATATGGAATAAGTAAAAGGAATGCTGATACATAAAAACATTAATAATTATGTATATTCTTCTTATGTTGTGAAGATGGTAGCCACTAGCACTGAATCCTTTCACTCCTTGCTTTTCAGTGACTGTAACATTGCAATTGGAGACGCTACAATTAAGCAGGAGGTAAATCTGTGGGAGAAAGGGCCCATTTCTTTGGAGAGAGCTGTCTTTATTTTTTCTCCCCTGAAAAGTAGAAGAAAGAAGGTGATGAAAACATGAGTGAATCCAGAAATGCTCATGCACAAGAAATTGTTACTGTGGTGTAGGATGGCTTAAGTGCTTAAATATTTAGAACAGCTTTAATATGCTTAAGATGCTGCCAAGCTGACGCTCGTGAAAGATCCTGAAGTTGTTTAAGCTCTTAGGGGTGTTTACAGGCGTGCAGGACACAGGCAGTCACCATTTCACCTGTTCCAAGTGGCACTGCGCACACGTTTTCACATCTTCAACCTTTATTACAGGTGAGGTGAGAGGATGCAAAGATCCTCTTGTCTCCTGCCATACGCACTTTTCTCACTGCTGTGATCACCCACCAACGTCACTGTGATTCTTCAGCTTAGGGAAGAAGTGACAGATTTTAAACCTCTGTTTGCATGCCTGTCACTGGCTTTCTTTTGCAATCTTAATTACGCTGTTTGCTCTAAGAGGATTTGTGTGATACTTAGCAAAGGGAAAGATGATATCAGTCCCCCTGAATCATTATATTAGCCCACTTGAATCATATATATCAATCCCCTGAATATCACGTATGCTATCAGAGACAAACAAGGGTGTAATAGTTACTATAAATGAGTCCATGAAGGGCTGATTGCTTTTCCTATCATCATGAAAGATAGCCTCTTATTGCATGTAGGAGCTCCATTAAAAATTATTTGGGGGCTTCTCTCCTGTTTTACCTTACAGTCTCTCATATGATGGGACAACTGGATTCAAGACTTTCTTCTGTGTGTAGTTGATAGCCCTAGTTCTGACTGTGGATGTGGTAACCATGGAGTTAAGATCAGAAGGATCATTGTGTATAATAAAAGCTGTGAAACCTCACTTTGGGATTCCTGCATAGCTGCTGGTGGAGCCAAGAGCACTTCTAGATACTGAGCCTTACACAGACCCACATGTAGGGCAGTATCATGGGGAAGCTGCACCAGTGAAGGCTCTGGGAGGTTTGGAGCGTAGCCCAGGCCTAAGAGCATCCTGAGAGTGCACACAGAAGAGAGCACACAGCGGTGCAGCAAGCCCCTGCTAAGGCAGGGCAGCTCTCCCCCTTGGCCAGGCCACATATGAAGGTGGAATGGAGCACAGTGGAGTTCTCTGTATCTCTCCATTGACTTTAGGGGTCTTCAGCCAACTGGCT
>JANHGB010018271.1:0-19415 GCA_026283785.1 Coracopsis vasa | reverse complement strand
GTAGTGGTTTGTGTTAGACCTTAGTTACTGGACTGTTCTCATCTCAACCCGTGGGAGTTACATTCTTTCGATTCTCCTTCCCATCCTTCCGGGAGCGGGGGGAGGGAAAGGGTGAGGGGTAGTGAGAGAGCGAGCTGCGTGGTTCTGATTTACGGCTCGTTTTAAACCACGACAGATATTCACATCCTCAACCAGCCCTTCCCTTTTTGGCGAGTATGAGGTACAGCAGAACACCTCTCCTTAAGGGCTGCTCTATTGCTAGAAGGAGGAAGATCTTATCAATACACTCCAGAAACATCCCAGATGGCTTGTCCTGCTGTATTGTCCCACATATCAGTTATCCAGCAACTTTACTGATCTAATACAAAAATATAAAGCAATTGAAAGTTAAATTTGAAGAATGAGACCGATGAAAAGAGTATTTGTGTGTCTAAGATGGGAGCTTCGGTTCCCCTGAATCTGAGAAATCTTTTACTATGGAATTTCTTTTATTTAATTTATCATTCACATAGTTGAGAGGAGGTATCAAAACTGATGTATCACTCAAGTATAATATTGAGTATGCATTTTCTGAAAAAAATACCTGAAAGCAGCAAAGAAGTAACTGAAATCTCTGAGTAATTATGACAAAATAATTCAGTGTCCTTTAAAAGCAGTCAAGTTTTTTTTCTTTCAAGCTAATAAGCTTACTAGATACTACAGAAGCTTGGAAAGTTTTATTAAATACATTAAGCATTTCAGTTTTATATCTGCATTATGCTCTTCACTAAAACTTTAAACTTCAAAGCTATAAATTGGATTCAAAGAAGTTGTTTGATGTTATACCTACAGTATATGAGAGCTCAAAGCAATTTTCCCACCAAAATGTTTAGCAAAATCAATTTAAATCACTTGCAAAAACATTCTCTAAAATTTGAAAAGTGCAAACATGCACAAATACTCTTCATTCTGCTGTGAGTAAAGCTGTCAGCAATTCCAATATATATGCTCCTTCCAGGTTAAAAAACCCACCCCATTAAAAAAAATGCCGTAAGTTAAAACATACATGTTAAAAGTCTTACACTAAGTGGTATGACTCAGTGTTCATCTGGGGGAAAGTACAACAATAATTCAAATATTTTGAGGTACAATTAGGACAGACACACTAGTGCATCAGGATATTCCTGTTTTGAGAAGGTACTTGTATAGCTGTATTTGTGCAGCATACAAATACAGATCTCAAAACACTCTTTTCTGGCACAGTTATAGACCCAGGTAGCCAGTTGAACACTAATTCTTAAAAAGACCCAACGAAAACAGGAAAAAAAAAGAAAAAAGCCATTGTCTATTTGTCTATTTTTCTATCATCCAACAAAACAAGAGGGATGGTTTTCTATAAGACAGGATAACAAGCTCTGCAAAATGTAGAAGGCACTACATTATACGTCCTGATCTGCACAGGAATCAGGACATTGAATTATACAAGCTAGGTAAGTTTGATCCAGACGAAACTATAGGTAGACACCATAATTATAAAGAAGCTATTAGTGATTTACTGAAAAGGTTGAAGTAGTATTTCAATGAATTTATCACAGTTCTCTCCTGAAAGTGATACAAACGACTGTTCCAGGCCAGACCAAAAATCCAACTACTTCAGTTCATTGTCTCCCATAGTGGTCAAAAGGGACAGTACTGAAATTGGGAAAATGCCATCATGGAATCATAGCATGGTTTGGATTGTAAGGGACCTGAAAGAACATCTAGTTCCAAACCCCCTGCCATGTGCAGGGACACTTCCCACTAGACCAGGTTGCTCAAAGGGCCATGCAACCTGGCCTTAAACACTGCCAGGGATGGGGCATCGATGTTTTCTCTGGGCAACCTGGTATTTGCCATCATAGCCTCTGGTTACTACAGCCCTTAGTCTGATCTAAGGACTATATGCAACGGATTTTTCATTGAATTACCTGTTTAATCACTTTCTGAATCTCTCCACTACAAATTAGGAAAAACTAGTCAATATTTCTGATGTTTTAAACCAGTATACAAATCAGGCAATTGATCTGAGCAATTACTGAATTACTGCAGTGGTGTAATTGACATAAGGACATTTTAGATTGATGATGTCAATGTCTGTTTTTTTGTTTTGGTGGGTTTGTTTTTTTTGTTTGTTTTTTTTTTCCTTCTGTTTTTTAAGAACTGAACAATTAATCTTGCCTCCAGTGTGCATGAATATGGAATGAGTATGATGTTTCTATAGATATCACTGAAAAATATGTTCTAGAACTACTTTCAGAAGGGCTCAAGAGGAACTTAATGTTTTATATAGAATCATCGCAGTCAGAAGGATATTTTCCAGGGACAGGCTGAATATTCTTTGTTCCTCCAAACATTTATGAATTTACATCAAAATGCATATAACTGAACTATGAGCAGGGAACAGAAGCAAAGAAATATAACCAAATATTTTTTCTTTCCAAAATACCATTAAAACATTATTAGATGTGGTATTTTTGCAGTTAAAACATCTGTAGTAGTATTTTCACTAAAACCCAGTGAAATACGTCTGAAATCAGAAAACTTATGTCACCTTTTCTAGTCATGAAATAAAAGTTCCAGTAATTTCAAAATTAGTTATGGATCTATACTGCAAATTTCACAGAGCTATGCTTGCAGGCTCAGATGCTGCAGTATAACATTTCAGCGTAATTTTTAAAACTAGCCCTTCTATTATTTGTTTCCATAGTAAAAAGTTAAAACAGTTGTGCAAAACATCTCCTATTTATCTTTCTCCATGCTCTCTGGGAGGCTTGTAATTAAAAATATTTTTGTTTGGAAATGTTTTCTACTGCATAATTCTAAATATTTCTACAAGCACTTTTGTTTTCTGTTTAACTGTGGGTTTTTTTCTAGCGTACTTTTATACTGCAAATTTTCCCTCTCTTCTACGACCTTCTTGTGAAGTGGTCACCAATACTGCCTTTCTTATCAACTTGGAATAAATAAGGTCTTCAGAAAGGTGGTGAGATAGTTAATTTCAAGATTTGTGTCTTTTCTTCCCAACTGTTTCACTGAAGGAAGGTTTAGAAGTGAGTGGCTTCAATTCCAGATGAATTGAACTCCAACTTGATAGGTAAAACAAACCTTGAAATCCTAGAAGATTAAAGCACCCTAGAGAGCTATTTTTTAAATGATTGTTGAAGCAAGACACTGCTGTATTACAATAAATGCACTAAAGGTAGGATTCAGTACCCAAGACATAACTGCCTCAGATGTTATATTCCCTAAGTTACCTGCACAGGCTTGACAGACACAAAAGGAAAGGAACTATGGGAGATTTGTGTCCAAATGAAGCAGAAACACGATGCCAAGCTGAATAATGTAGGGCAGATAAAATGGCTCTAGACATCTACTTCAGGCAGCTGAAGCCAACCTTACACATCTTAAAAATTTCACATTAAAAAATTAGTGTCTTGCAATCTGATGGGAAAACAATGAACATCACAGTAACCACTAAAATCTGAGATTCTTTAAAGACACCTAAGGAAAACAAGGTTATCAAAACCATTAAAGAAAGAAAATACAATATCAAACAGGTTAAGCTTTAGTGCCCTTGACATAGTCTAAACTTTACAAAGCCCTACTTTTCATTATAAACAAATTTAAATCTTCCAAGTTTAGCTTCTTGTAAGGAATTCTTACTTATGTTGTTCTTTATACAGGAACTTTACACTTTCTGCACTGGAATCCAGCAGACATCCACTGTATTTGGTTCTTAGAGGAGCTAGAATCAGATGGTTCAGACAGCCTTAAGAAGGTTAGTGTAGCCTTGTCAAGAAAAACTATCTATCTTAAAATCTAAACCACTTTAAACATTTAACACACTACAAATAGAGCCATAACAATACCAACTGTGTTTATTTTCAATTTGTTAGATTATTTTGTATTGACATACTTTTGCTCTGCATGAGAAAAAAACAAAACAAACATAAAAAAACCCCACAAAAGAACAGCACTCTATCCTCTCCTTACCATTACATATTCATCTTAACTCCACCCTTTTTATTCATCCCTAAATTCCACATTTTATTTTTCTTGCAAATACACATCCTACCATGGAGACCAATCTTATTTATTGCCTAACTCAATCCTTCTTTTGTATAAGATTTAAGAACAAACCCCATGCATCCATCCTTTTCTCCTTTTGCCATTTTAAATCTTGGTATTTAGAAAGTATCACTAAAGTGTGTGACGGGGAAGACCAATTATGCTAAACTAAAAATTATGTAGCAGTGCAGAAAGTTTTACCTAGATTTAAGACACTACTCTTTATTAAAAAAAAAAAAAATTCTTCTAGCAAAACTGCTAAATAAAAATCAGCATTCCTCATAAGAAAATACTTTCAATCTGGGTTATGTTAAAAAATTAACCTGATTATTATTTGTTTAATAATGTTTAATTTTGCTCTTACTTGTACAGTAAATTAATAAAGTAAATAATAAGAAATAGCTCTGTAATAAATTATGTATGCTAGAAATCTGATAGAAATCTAATACAGAAGAGATGATAGAAGACAAAAATCTTCTTTCAGTACAGAATACCTATAAAATGAATTGTAAGCTGCCTAAGCATTTTGATTTCATTGTCTAAGAATTTCTCAGTGTAAAAGCACCAAAATGTATCTATTCTTGGAAGAAAATGCAGTTCTTTTGGAGATTTTTTCTCTTACCTGTCGTAAAGTACGTGCTACTATACTTTCAAGTACTGGTCCTCTATCTTCATGTAACAGATGAACTTCATCGAGAATCAAGAGTTTAACCATCTGGGAGAGGGCTACATCACCAACGCTTTTTCTTGTCACAACATCCCATTTCTCTGGAGTAGTCACAAGCATCTAGTAGAACAGAAAAAAAGAAATATTAAGCATCTACAAAGAAAAATCCAGATTAAAATTTATAAAAACCCAGTATTTTTGTATACAGCACAGTAAATGCAGTGTAGAACTTAACAAAGCTATCTTAAGTTTTACCTACTTTTTATATGGTGCAGCCACACTTTGCTGCAACTACATGTGTTGGACGGTTACTGTATAAGTTGCCGTACATCATATGCATACATTTTCCACATTAAATATATTAGATATATTCAGAATCAACTCCTTATATAATCCTGCGAGTTACTTGATGTATATGTTCCACTAAAAATTAACTATGAGAAAATATTTCTAACTTTCACCACACCACAGCAAACACCTAAGACCCCACCTTGTGAAATGCTTCCTCCCTAAGGCATACCTTCAAGATGTACATTTTAATATTTTGATCCTTGCACTGGCAAAACAGATTAAACAACTTCCACAACTCCTCGAAAAGGTAGCTTCCAAACTTCATTGTTTCATATAGACAGGTCAGTGGTAAAGTCCCTATTACGGTGCTATTTCTTGCACACTTTTGCAAAGGCTTCTCTTTTTGCATAAATCCCTAAGTAATAGACTATCAAAGAGATAAAACTGAGGTACATTCAATTTACAGTTGCCACAGAATTGTAGTACTCTCCATTCCTCACACTGACAACATACTCAGCATACTTCATTTGACCTTAACGCAACAATTCGAGAAAGTAGCTTTTTAAAATTCAAAATCAAAGTGGTCGCTCCGAAAAATTCTCAGCAGCTCTTTTAAATAGAAATAGAAATGCAGATTTCTCATGAACTATTCAACAAAATAATTTCCTATTTAGGTGCTAACTGCTAAGAATAAAATGGCCCTATAAATAAATCTCACCCATTCAGTAATAAATTCAGTAGTAACTTGCCTGCAAGTTATGACTATGATTTAAGGGCAATAATTTATTGCCTATTCATAACAAATATAATGAATCACTATCCAACAAAGCTTGAGATTTCTGGGACAGGCACAAAGCTTACCTTACAACCTCACTTATTGCACAAAAAAAGAAATTAGAACTGTTAAAATAAAGGTTCCTTCTTAAATTTATACATTCAGAAATAAGACACTACTAAGATGACACACAGTTCAATCTTATAGATGATAATGCTTCTATAGCAAATATACTAGTAAGTCCCTACAAAAGCTTACACACACACCATTGTTTTCATCTATATAGCATTTGCTATATTCTAAGCAGCTATGGTAGATTACTAAAAAATTATATAAATTAAAAGGTTACTAGACCCTATCAGCATCCAATCTCAAATTCAACCAGATAATGTAAACCCAAGAGAATAAGTGATTCATGACATTTTCTTCTCAAACAAAATCTTATCTGTAAGAACACAATGTACACATAAGAAAAATTAACATTGCTGCACTGAATTCCAGACTGACAAAAAACTCAAACATCAAGACAGGTTAGGTGGCTTCCAAATGTGATGCTGTGAGGTATATAAATGGCACACATTAACGTAGCACCAAAACCAGTTTCTTAGCACAGAAATTATGCGAAGGAAGCTGTAAAAACACTGAGTAATTATGAATAATGTTTCAAGGCCCTGGCTAAGAAAAGCAGACACAGAGAACTAGCAGAGATTTACAAAACCTTTGTGAAAATTGTTTGTCAAAATTTGAGCAAGGGCATTTCTTCCCATCACAAGATTCAATTACCTTAAATACCACCAGCATAATATTAACTGCTTTTAGAAAGAAATTGCTTTGCTGTCTCAACATTTTTGAAACCCAGCTTGACAAGTCTTCACAGCTACAATCAAAGAATGGTTGAGGTTGGAAGCAACATTTGGAGGTCATCTTGCCCAATTCTTCAGTTCAAGTGGGGCTAACTAAAAGCTAGGTGCCTAGGAACATACTGAGACAGCTTTTGGGTATCTCCAACATTGAAGACTCCACAACCCCACTGGGCAACCTGTGCCAGTGCTCAGTCATCCTCACAGTAAGTGTCTCTTGATGTTCAGACACAACCTGCTGTATTTCAGTTTGTGCCCATTTGCCTCTGGTTCTGTCACCAGGCATCACTGGAAAAAACCCTGGCTCTGTCTTCCTCTCTCTTCCCTGCAGTCTTATCCCATGGGACTCTTCTAAGTGGATCTCTGGGGAGGCCAAAGTCTGCTCTCCTGAAGTACAGGACTGTGAGTGTGTTGCTCCTTTTCCGCCGGATCCTTAACTCCACCATCTCATGGTCACTGAAGTCAAGTCTGCTTTTGATCTTCACATTCCCAAGAAGCCCCCTCCTCACTGGTTCTTCTATAACCTGGAGGAGCAAGTTCTCATCAATGCACTCCAGGAACCTCCTGGATTACATACATTCTCCTGTGTTTCTTTCAGAATATTAAAAAAAAGTGTATCTTACAAAACACATGCACTTACGAACACTTTCTTCTTCACTTGATCTCTACAAGATATATCCTGATAATATTTATTCTCCTCAGAGAAATATTTTTCCCTGCACTGCCTCACAGTATTGTTCCAGTCCAATTATTTTACCATCAGAATATATCAGTCTTTACTAATTACCAAGAATTATTTCTGAAAAGACTTTGTGATATTACAGACTGTCCTGCAATATTTAAAACTTAACATATGACTCACTGAGTCACTAATATCACTGAGAGAATAGTGGGGTGTGAGGAGTGCTTCTATGTTTTGTTAAAATATTACTGGGTGCATTTTGTTAGCAAATACAGATTTTTCAAATGCTTGTAGAAAACAGTAGGTGTAAAAATGTATGACCATAATTTATTAACACTACTACAGATGCAACTGTTATCACTTTAAAATGAGCCATGTCAACCACAAAAAATTAGCAGCTGTACTTCCATAGAACATTAATTAGCAAACAGTGAGGAAATATATTTAGCAATGCATATTAAGACTTTAAGGTGTGAAATACTACAAATGCAAGCTACTTAGCTAATTTGCTAAATCTAAATTGGCAATGTGCAGATCGCAGTTTTTTTTTGTTTTTTTTTTTATGTCAGTCATGTTATCAGGATATATATTTAAACTGGTATCATTATTTTTTCTGTTTCTAAGTGATGACTAAATATTCATTATAATGGTCTTTTACTTTGATCCTATCTTAAAACTCAAAGTAATTATCTGAATTAAAAGCTATATTTGATATACTATCTCATTTAGTAAGACCAGGGATCTCCAGAGAATGTCTGGCCAGAAAATATGATTGGCTCTTATATTTATTTTGTAGATAAAAATTACAGTTGGAAAAAAATCTCCTTCAAAAAAACCCCAAACCATCTTTACAGTCTAAAACCATAAATTGAATTCAAATATATAATGTGCTAATTAAAAATAGCTAAAAAAAATGTTGATAATCAGTAAATGTTAACAAAGATTATTTTTTCAATTAAAATAATAAAGCAGCATTATGATGCATCTCATAATTAGTTTTAAGTGCGGTAGTGGCTTTTCTTTTTATAATTAATTTTCAGAAACAATGTATTTTATCCACAAAGTTATAAACTCAAAACTCAGATTCAGCAAAAGGATTCTGCTTTCTGTCTGGGGGCAAGGGAAGGACACAGTAACCAAGCCTTGAAACATCTTTTTAATATTTTCTCTTTTTACTTTGACTTGAGTTATCAGCACACTGAGAAGCATGTTCATTTATATTGCTATTTCACCACTTCACCTCTTTCAGTATTGAAATAGCTAGAAAATAAAGTGTCACATTTGCTTAATGAACTGCAACTCATGCACGACATTTCAATCTGGTTTTTGTATTAGGGTATGGCTGAATAGAAATGGGTTAACTGTCAATATTTCTACTGTCAACTTATATTTCTCTCCACACATACAATTCTCATTTTCCAGTGCTTTTTGGATTATCATTAGTAACTATTCCACAACGACTTCTTCTACTAGGAAAAACACGGGCTTATCACAAAGTCTTTTGTCTTAAGTGAGCAGTGCTGCTCAATTTCACTTTTATATCAAAAAAGGTAACAGTTCATAAAATAAACAAAAAAACCCAAAAAACTTTCAAATCAAAATTACTTAATTTACCTTTGGAGTTATTTAACCTATCCCAACATTACTTTGCATAATGTTTCGGTAAGAACTCATACAAAAAAATCACTTTGAAAAATGGAGTCAACAGGCATGACACTAGCTGATAATTTCCATGTCAACTGACAAAATTTCAAATGACTGTGAAAATGCATTTTTCTATAATTGCATAATTTTCTAACTTTTTTGCCAGTTTCTCTTTACTACTCTTAGAAGCCAAACTTCACTATATGAGGCAGTTACGTTTTCACCGTAGTTAAAAAATCATATAATCATAAAATGCTGGGTTTGTTGTTGGATTTAGGTTTTTCTTCTTAGTCTGAAAAGGCTTAGGGTCTCGCTGAAATCAAATAGTCTTCCATTAATTTCTTAAGAGTCCAACATTAATTTCTAGCAGTTGGCACAGCCTGCAGGTTCACCTTTTCAATAGGTCACTTGCGATCCTTTGAATTTTTTTCTGTTTTAAGTTCTCCGAAACACATTTGCACGTGACTAGTAACTATTTTCTGCTTGAATAATTTTTGAAAACACTCTGAGGCTAGTAAAACTATGATTGTCCTCTCAAATTCTCACTCCCACAGGTACAATCCACATACGAAAATATTTCAGACCAAACTACGTAAAATATTTAGTTATAATGCCCTATCTTATAGAATTCACTGATTTTAAATTCTTCAAGACCATTTTCAAGAACAGTTTTACTCTCTTTAGCCACTTTAGCCTGCAAGTCACTTAGCTAACCTTTTGTCCCTTTCATACATACAACAATAAATCAAAAATCAGGAAAAAAACCCACAGATAACTTCCTAATTACTATGATTTCCAGCAAACAATTAGAAAAGACCTGCATCATTCTGTGCGCTGTCAAAACAAAATGTATAAAGAACTGGTTTACTTGGATTTCAAGTTAAACATCAACTGGGACGACAGGATAAAAGGACCAGTGTCCCATTTTTGGTTTAGACAGCATACCATTATGATTACAAAGAAGAGGGAGAACAGCTGGTTGTGAATTATCAGGTTAGTAAATTAAACTCTCCCTGCACTGCTACCTGAAAAGAGGATTCTCAAAACAGTCTACCTCACATCTGTTCAAACCCTTCTGGAAGGTAAGGCATCATTAGTAAAGTAGGCATGCATGGCAAATTTTAAACATGTTCTCATTTCAGGTTTTTGCTTTATCAGACCTGATAACAACCTTAATTTTGTGACTGACAATGGGTTTACATAAGTTTGTATATTGTGCCAGTAAATACTATACAAGCCAAACACACTTTTGGCAATTTATCTTCAAACAGATTTTTTTAAGTTTTTATTCCTAATGAGCATGATAAACAGAATTCAACTATTAATTAAATACAGGACTTTTGAATGAATTGCTGAAAAGATTACAAAGGAAAGACTTTGTTATATTTCTTATAGCAGAGATTTCATGGACATTCCTGAGAATAAAAATGAAACATTCCCAACAAACAGCAGAAACAGAAGATTGAAAACTAGTCTGCTGTAATTGGCGCCACTCAGAAAATAGATCTTGCTGGCAGTGAGCTGTTTGATAAAATAATCTTTACAAAGTGAGTATGAGTAAAGGCTTTTGTGGAACAACAAAATTGGTATAATCATTAGATATTAAGTCCAAATAAAGAATTGCCAATCTTACAGGCACTAGACTTTGCCAGTAAAACAATCACAGAGGACTAACCTAAACTGAACTGATGAAATAAAAGCTCTGAATAGAAAAATAAAAAAGATGACAAAAGAGGTAGAAAAGTCTGAAGGATCAAAACAAAGGATGCACAAACCAAAATCTTTTGTGGAAATCTCTTACAACTGCACAAATAGAGCAGCTGCTCTGCCTTCCAAATATTTCACTTATCTTCAGCTTAGCATTCACTCCTGAGTTTTAATTTTCCTGCTACTGTGCTCGCAAATGACTTATGAGCAGTAGTTCTTTACGTACAGTGTTTCCAAGAATCATGGTAATCTAAAAGGTTTGATTGGTTTTTGTCTTATTAGTAGGCTCATGCAAACATTATTCCAAGAACTGCTAGAGATGGCAAGCTGGTGTGCAACTTTCATAAATGTTGGGGAAAACATCTTTTGGGAGATTTTTTCAGAGAAGCAGCTAATACCTGTCATCAGGAATAATACCTATCAACAGTGGTCAATTTTAACATTTAGACATGACCATTACTTAAAAGAACCACCCACAGCAACAAATTGTTCTCACCCAGAAAGGAACAGGTAAGTACTTTGCTATGGTACACAAATTTTTTCTACTGCAACATACCTATGTCTCACCATAGATTCCAAAAAAATCATCATCCTGTAGGGCTATAAGAATCTTAACACACACATTCTTATACTGCACTAATAAATGCAGTATGCAAGTCCTTTCTAATAAAGCATTATATTAATATTCTTTATCATTTATTTACTCCCATGCCCTGTGCATAATAACATAGTATTTTAATATGTGGTTACGTAGCTTTCTATAACATAAAAGGTAGAAAAATGCCTCGTACTTAGACTGGATAGCGTTGATATTCTGAGTATCAGCATTGCCATACTGTAAGCAGAGCAGGAGTAGCACAAACTAATACATAGTCTCAATATCTTCCTTTAACAGAGGACATCATTATATATCACTTCACTCTATCAGAATTAGGAAAATACATACAATGGTACACACACACACTTTCAAACATTTGATCTGTAAGTCTGAATTTGTATTACTGCATACACTGGGCATTAGTATCTATCATTCTTTCTACGAAGAAGTTGTAGAATAAGCTCAAGGTTATAATAAACAAATCCAGAGGCCTATGCATGAATGATCACAATTATAAAACTTGTTTGTTATGGGAAGTTTCAAAAATTAAATTATCTTCCCAAAGATGGATCAAGATTCACAAACATTTCGTGACCATATGTCATCACACCCCTGCAGCACAACAGAAATATTTTTGTATTTAACATACCTATATGAAGGTAGTACTTCCTCTTTGCTTTGAAATCATTAGAATAGCTGCTAAATAAACAGCAAATACTCCATTTATGTTATCTTTCTCTGTGGAATTCACAATATTGTTTCTCAAAGCACTGATTAAATCAACAAGTAATACACATTTCCACTGTAATTTCATTCTTCTATTTACCGTCTTAACAGCCGTATCTTTTCCACTTTGCATTAACATTTCTTTGTGCCTTTCTCACCTTCTAGTAAGTAATCGTCTTAATATTTCAGTAGCCTTAGGAAAAGAAAAAGAAAACCAAAACTTATTATAAAAACCAGCTGATGCCTGTGGCTATGTGAGCATCTGCCCTCTAAAGGCTACCTCCAGTGCTCCTCCTGTGCAATGATCAGTGATGCTGGAGTTACTCGTTTTGTTGTTAGCATAAAAAAGTCTGATTGAAGGTACCACAGCCAAAACTAAGGAGAGGTAAAGAGAGTAAACCAGCCTGGAAATAACTGGATATGTATTCTCCATTGGAAAATGCATGTTAGGTATTTCAGAAATTTGCCTTTTAATAACATAAACCAATGATTAGATATGACTAGAAACTATTTCATCAATTGCAGATTAAAAATAATTCTTTTACCGAAATTAAATGCGATGAAATTCCAAATATAGGAATTCACTAAACTTACAAAAAGTAGTATTTTCTAAAGTGCCTCGATGATGTTGTAGAAGAAACAATTTTAAGGCCTCTGTCATCTGTATATACAATTAAAGAAGAAACATAATTTATGTACAAAATACAAGCTGTAAAGATCTAAAAGCTTTGGAAAGCATGGAACCAGCCCTTCTCTCTATTAGTGCCTGTAGCAAATTTGTCTCCATCATAGACATTCATGATGGATGGACAGCAATAAAGAATCCTGTTCTAGCCACTGCTGCTTTCTTGTCAATATTCAATCTCTCAAAGATATCCTTATGTAGATTTCAATTAATATAACTACCTCTTCTTTATTGTTTTCACCCTGCTACTGGTCTTCGCTCTTCTTCTCCCACTCCTTTACACATATTTATCGTTTCCTCTTACCACACTTGAAAACAGCATTTAAGAATATGTGCCTAATTCTAGAGGAAGCATTGCTCAGTCACAGCCAGCACTCCTCATCTTCTGACAGCTTTTTGGCAAAGGCACATGTGCAACTTAGACAGTTTACTCTATTCACGCTCTATTTACCTTGATGCTTTCTTCTGGCAGCAAATTCACTGCAAGAGCTTTACTTGTGCAGAAATGGAGACACAGAAACCTGCACTAAATTACACACATCCACTCAGAACAGCCTCTCACTGGAATGCAGTATAGGGAAAGCTGCTATGCTGGGGTTTTATACAGTTTGGAAACATTTCCCTTCTAATCAGTGAGGCTTTGGAGCTTCTCACAACTTTTAATATTAGATACCTGATATCACACCCCATGAGGGACACTTCACCACTTCGGCACTCTCTGAAGTAAAACTTCATCAAAACACGTCACAAGAGCAGCAGCCTGCAAGTCACTTTCATAATGCTGCTTTTATTCCTCTTTTTATTGCACTCTTACTCTGTATGAGTTGTGCATCATTTCACAAAACCTCATGTGAACTGGAGCTCAGGCAGGGAATGGAATAAACATACACAAAGTAAAACAGAAGGCAGCAATTTAAAACAAGAATTTGAGGTAGGAAGACAGGAAGTAATAAAAAATTAATACAAATATTTTGTTTTTCATAAGTCAGAGGCAACCATCTGATGCTGTGTTTTACACAGTCAAAACACAATTATGTCTCCAGGAAAAGAGACACCTTACAATACAAAGTATACACAGATGAGCAGTATGCCTATTTGGGTGAATAGATGATGTTATATCAAATCTTAACATGTATTTGTGGTCTAAAGAGCGAGCAATACAGGATCACATACACATATATAAAAGCGTCGTAGAAACATTCAATAATAAGACTATTCTTACAAAAGCATATGCATGAAAGATTGAGTTTTCCATGTTAGAAAGACTTACAGAAGTGCTTTATGTTGATGCGTATTAGCAGCAGTTAGTAAGCTGCCAAAGCTAACACCAATAATCAATCAACAATAGGTCTAGAAATCAACAAGGGAACTACAAAAACTGTAACAGCTGCCACTCAGAACTCATTAAAATGGCAAATGAATTTTTTACTGAAGAAACCTAACTTTGTTAAGCATGTTTTACTTTGTAACTTAATCCTAGGAATGCATGATAATTCAGTTCTTTTACAGAACCCAGCTAACTCACCTAATGAAAAGGCAACCAATTCACAATGACTCAGCACACCACCTAAGCACAGTGAGATACTTATAACACATGTGACACATACTGTTGAACTGATTTTTTCAATATTGTTTTATTTGTTGTACACTAAGTATCACAGTTACGATTAACAGATTTAAGCTCATATGTTAAGATTTAAAATCATATGCTTTCAGCAGAGTCCTGGCTGTTCCAGCAATCACAAAATTCATTTGTGAGTTCCAACACTACTTCTAAACATCAGTAGAAGAGACTCTGACAAAGGTGAAATGGCAACGACACCCAGTACAACCAGTCAGGCTGACAAATTGGACAGAAAATTCCTTTTTGTTGCTGCTGTGAAAGCATTGCTGGTTTTTATATTTTTACTGAAAAAAATAAAAAGCTTTACATGTGGAGTAGATACATTGATCTAAGGAGAAACTGCGGAAAACAATATACATTAGGATCACAATAGCTGTACTGAGGAGTAATGTGGTAAGAACACCTGCTCTCTGTATTTTTTCTTTCCTAGAAAAAACAGTCTGTGTAGTCAGTACAAACCTTATTTTAACAACCACAATGAGGAAGAACAGCTTGCATGCTTTGTGAAATTTAGCTCTTATATTGTAGAAGATATAATTAGCCACTCAGGCTTCAAGTTTAAATAATGATCTAAATGTTTTAAGGGAGTTTGATTCAAAACATTACCCTCTTTTCCCCTTTCCTGTTAATCAGTTCACTAATTATAGTTGTACTAACCTCTGATATACTACTGTCAGGTCTGATTGATGCCAATAGCTCCCTTAATCAGATCTGACAACTTTCAGCAAGTATCTGTCTCTTGGGACACTGCATCCAGCCTGCTTGTTTTCAAGTCTTCTCAGTGTTATTTTGCATTTTCTTCTGTCCCAGCCCTTTTTTCATATAAAACAGAGATACTTCCAAATAACAACAAAACATGAGTATGTATCTGTGTATGTTTTTAAAGATCATTATAGCAATATCTGGGCTAAAGTTGATAGTTTGTTTACTAGGTAATTTACTAGGTAGAATTTATAAGGCAAAACTAAGTATGAGAACATTTTTTAGACATTTCCAAGAAACACAGTATATTGTTGCTTGGTCAGTGGGTTTTTTGTTTGCTTGGTTGTTTTTGCTTTGGTTTGGGTTTTTTTCACTCTCTTCTTTTTTCTCCCAAAGCTGCAAGGAAAACGGTTTCAAAGTCATTCCTCCTCTGTTCTACAGGAAAACTTTAGGGCTGCACAGCTTCAGGAGACAAAGATAAAAGACTGCCTCAGCTACCAGTTCTTCCAATGTATTAGCACCAGCAGACTTTTAAGGGTTATCACAATGGTTCTACATCTCTCATAAACTGTAAATATTAAAAGTTCAGAATAAGTTGTGTTGGCATAATTATAGCCTTTTATTAATTTATTTACTTTAATTTTAAAGCAAGCCAGAGTGGGGGAGAGAAAGTCTATGTTCCTTTTCCTGGTAGTTGGAAAAAAACCCCGCAATAGTGATCAATTACCTATTCTCTGGAACAGAGAGATAACTTTTTCTCTAAAAGCGAGGAACTGCTCTTCAATAAGCAGTTGTTCTTGGCAATTCTTTTTCTCTTCTGTTCTGCTCCTGTAAAGCATCAACCCCAAGATGCGAATTAACCCAATATTATGTGACAGATCAGACTGAAACAGTGACATTTTGTTCCCAGTATCCTTTAACACTCCTTTATTGAACAATTTTATTTTCTTTGACAGATTTGTATGCAAGAAGAAGCAAGTAATGTTTTTTTTTCACCTCAAACCAGTTTTTTTTGAGGATCAATGCAAATCACTGACTCAGAGGCAAAGTATAAGAGGAAGAAAGGTTTCTTGGTTTGGCTAAGATGCTGATGTTAAACAGATATTGTATTAAAAGACAATTTTGTGACACCTGTTCACAAAATGACAATCCAAACAGCATTTGCCTCCACGCGATGTGATTTCATGAAATTTGCTTTCAAGTCTACACTCCAAAGAAAATTATGTACACTTCAGAGAAAATTATGTATGCTAATATTAATGACAACCAATGTTGAAGGTGACTGCAACTGATCTATGGTATGATTGTCAGATTTATATTCATCAGCTATATTAACCACAAACTAGCACATTCTTTGGATTTCATCAGGATCCTTTAAGCACTCAGAGGAAATGCCAACAGCTCACTGTTGCAATGAAAAGATCAAATCAAATGGAGTTCCACAGGAGTCTATCTACCTCAATACTACTGCATATTTTCTTGAGTAATCCTAACAAGAGACTAAAAATTATGCTCACTACACTTTCAACTGCTATTATGTTGCACGGAGCTGTAAATGCATTTGAGTGTGGATTAAGAAATTAAAAATGCCTTAATAAGTTAAGTCAGTAATGCAATTTCAATATTTTACACCAAGGCTGAGATTCATCTTGCCTCTCTTACCTGCTGATTTAGAAGCTCTAAACTAGTTGTCTGGCTTCCTTCTAGCTGGTTCATATCATCCATTTTAATACAAATCAGCCTTAGAAGTCTTTTCTCTATGGTCTTCTCCCTACAAGTCTTTGCAACAAGTCTAAGCTAGTTACCTAATTCTTATACGGCTAAAGCCAAAATAGACTAATCTGACCCTTAGGAATAATTACTGCAACAAATACAAGATGTAAAACAACTGGCAAGACTGTGGTTGGACTGGGAAAAAAGAAAGAGCAGATCAATCAGCATATGAACCAAAAAGGCTCCACTGCTGCAAAAAATGAAGCCTTGGAACAGAAATGCTGTTACTTGGGCATGCTAAATAAATTTTCCACTCTGCTCAGCAGCAGTATGACCTTGGGGCAATACATTATGTTTTGGGCAACTTAATTCAAGAAGTGCAAACCAACTGAGAGTCCAGAAGTGAAAAATGAGAATGACTAAACATAAATGAAGCATGACCTTTATGAAAAGTTTAAATGAACTGATGCTTAGGCTAAATAAACGTGACTGAACAGAGATAACTACAACTGCAAGAGTCTTCAAAAAGTAAACAGCAGTGGCCGGGTAAGAAAGACATTCAGATAAGGAAAGTGGTAATAAAATTTGGGTAAGATTAATATTGAAAATAGATTTCTGTTAAAAATAATAAGAAAATCTTCTAAGAGAGAAGACAGATATGCCCTGAAGGAGGTTCAGCGGGAAGTTTTGGAAAGCTCCATGATCAGTATGTTGTAAGACCAAATTAGACCAATATTTATCAATACTGGAATATATATATTGTATCTGTTTTCACAGAAAGACATATTAATTTTCATATAATTTTGTACAGTTTTAAGATCATCTTAGTTTACTTAACTGCACTTAATATTACATTCACACCAAGGGAAACATCCTCAGAACTTCAACTGAAAAACACCCTCCAAAATTCAATTCTAAACAAATACATATCCTAAATAATATATTCTAATACTACTCTATATTAAAAATTTAATATACTACTAATATATACTCTGCTAGTACTATATGCTATAATGTATACGATTATATGCTTCATGCTAATAAAATACTTTTAGTATTATACTAATAATACTTCATACTATTACATACTAAAATTCTACTGTAAATTACAGTACATTTCAATATAGTTACACACGCAAAGTGATTCTTTAGCATCAAAGACTCTTTAAAAAAATGTTGTAATGTAGTATGGAAAAAGCTGTACTTTTAAATGCAGTCAAATTTAGCAAGATTTGCTGCAACATTTGTTAGTATTAATTTGAAATGTAATGTGATTGTGTTCCACAAATAGACACAATAAATGCTAAACAATATAAAATATTTTGTAACATGCAAAATGACAACTTAGAGGTTATAAATTCTAAATTGCTCTGATACCATTTTGTAATTTACTTGCATTTTCAGCTGACCAGAATCACTTAAAATTGAAAAAGAGCCAAAAGAGGGAAACATTCCCTCAGCAACCTGTCCTCGACTCTGCTCAAATAAGCTACCTTTTTGCAGAGAAATATTCACTCAGCAGGCACAGCTGTTATTTTGCAATTTTTACATCTAAATCAAAGATAATTGGACTTCTGAGTACCTTTAAATTGTACTCTGGGAGAAGGGTCTAACTTAATGCATCATTTGCATTAACTATACAAGACCGCTTTTTTATCCTGTAAAATTTACTGTGCTTAAAGAAGTGTTTGGAAGAGCAAAACAGTTACTCAGTAATTTTAAAGACATGTGGATTCCTTTTGCACAGAACCTTTTCAGCTATAAAAGACTATTAAAACTAACAGAAGTAAATCATTCTTCCAAGTTCTTCACAGATAAAATATTAATGCTAATAGACACTCTTGAAAATTATATTCTTACTAGTTTTACTGAAGATTACATCCTCAGTGCCAAAAAAAGCCTTGGAGACAAAGCCCTATAGTAATATTTTATTTGGTGTTTTTAATAAATTTAATAATAATTCATATGCAGATGAGCAGTTAGTTCATACCATGAAGTACTTCAATTTCACATTCTTTGCTACTAAAGAACTTCAGCTGAGGCATTCTTTATTGTTACTTACTAAGATTCATTGTACTTCAGAATCTAATATTCCGACAATGTATTTTAAGATTTTTAGTCTTAATTTTACGTAGAAAAATATGAAAAGCATAGTGCTTATTAGCCTTCCATCACTGGAAAGAAAATCTGAAATTTGACAAAATGTCAGCTTTTATCATTATATGAGAACGTTGTAACAGGCAAAATGGTGTCTAAAATGATTCCATCTCATCTTTTATTGATACATGCAGTAAATAATACTGTCCTGGTTTTGTCTGGGATAAAGTCGTAGATGGTACAGTGCTGTGTTTTCGCTTTAGCCTGAGAACAATGCTGATAACACACTGATGTTTCAGCTGTTGCTAAGTAGCACTTACCCTGACCAAGGACTTTTCAGTCTCATGCTCTGCCAGTGAGGAGGGCACAAGAAGCTGGGAGGTAGCAGAGACAGGACACCTGACCCAAACTAGCTGAAGGGGCATTCCAAACCACAGCACGTCATGTCCTGCGGGGGAGTTACCCGGAAAGGACTGATAGTTGCTTGGGTCAGGTTGGGTATCGATCAGTGGGTGGTAAGCAACTATTTCTTGACTTCTATTCCTCTCTCTTCCCCAA
>JANHGB010018268.1:0-41836 GCA_026283785.1 Coracopsis vasa | reverse complement strand
CAACTGAAAACATCGGTGTTATCAGTGCTGTTACCAGGCCGAAAGTCAAAACCACAGCACTGCACCAGCTACTAAGAAAGAGAAAAAAAATGACTGCTACTGCTGAAACCAGGACAAAGGTCTCTTACAACCCAAACCGTTCTATGATTCTATGGCTCTAAAAGGAATTTGAAGACTATGATACTCCTTTCATCAAAGTTATAATCAAACAACTTTTATCAATACTCAGTGAGTTTCTCTAATCTCTCAAGTTTTCTGCACGGAAGGAAATCTTGTAAGAAGTATGCCTAATCAGGCTTTCCAAAATATTGAGTTAATGTGAATTCAATAACTTCGTAATTTATTGCACATTTTAACGTGTGCAATTATGTTTTGCTATTCTGTTTGGTGCATTCTCGAGTCTATGAGATATATTCTAAACACACTGAAACAAATTTTCTAATTCTATTCTAATGATGCACTGTTTGTGAATACAGTACATAACAAAATCTAAAGAAAGGTTTAAGATCTCTTGACAGAGACTGCCTCCAGATTCCATATTCAGAGAGATGGAGATTCCGGCAGAGAAAAAGGCTGGGTATAACCAGAAGTATGTTAAATTTGAGCTGATTCAATTATTCACTTGAAATAATATTGATTGCTTATGTAATTACTTCTTTTCACTGTGAATAGCTTATGGACTAATGGACTAGTTCATTATTAATATTTTTTACTCATAAATATTCATAGAATAATCAGGATAATCTTCAGATTCAGAATGTTCACCAGATGTTCACTCTGACCAGTTTTCATTGTTATTTGTGCTGTGTGATTGGCCACTCAAACCATATGGCACTGTTTCTAATCCCTGAATCAGTCACAAATGCTTAAATCTGGATACTGATGAAGAACAAATTCATTTCCATTATGAATCTTCAAATGAAAAAATCATGTTGCAAACATCTTCCCTTTTTCATCAATTGTGAATTCCATTGCATGTGGACATCCAAATAATGATGAATAGCATAATAAATAAATTAATCCCAGGGCATTGCTTTTTCTCACAGTTTGCACAGACCATGGTGTCTTTTCTCACTTGACAAGCTCTAACTTTTCACCAGGGTTTAAATTTTAACGACAGCTATATTGTTTGGAGTTTTGTTGTTATCATAATAACAATCATTAACATTTGAACTTGTTATTTCTTCAGTTAATTCAATGTATTGATTCAATCAAGACATTTACTTTTCAAAATGAGCTTTCGAATAAATGTTTCTGGCCAAGGCAGGCATATTGGCTCTTTTCTTTAAGAAAATAAATACCATTTTAGGAATATTAGGGGGAAAGACATATAAATTGGCACTTTTCTTAAAGATTTCTGCACATAGAAGCACATTTTTTCACAGTTATATAAAAGCCAACTTTACTTGAACATTTCTGAGAAAACTAACACTTTAATATCTGGAAATGATTCCTATATAAACCAGCATGTCTTGAACTTCCAGAGTTTGAGACTATTAAAAACATTGTCCACATGGCTTATTTCATACTACTAGGCTATTCTATTCAGAACCCTTACATCAGTCATCACCTTGGTATCTGAATGCAGAAAGTTAAAAAAAATATATATTTTTTTTTCCTATTAAAAAAGAGACATCTCAGGCATAACAGAATGCTACTCCAGATAATGAGTAATAACTTGCTCTAGTCTCAGCATCCTTATTCTTAGTATCTTTAAACATAACCTGAGAGAAAATGGAGAAATCATGTCTAGAGTTTAAATTTGTAATTTTGCTATCTGTAAAATCACAAATAATTTGGGGGATACAACAGTTAGATCAATTTGGATCAAAACACACTTCAACTTCAGTCAGACCCACCAGCAGGGTAATATGCATAGGAAGAATGACACAAGTCACAGTAATCAAATGAGAGCTGTTTCACTGAGAGACGGTGATAGGTAGGGTCTTGTGATAAATGATGTGGAAGAGCTGATCTGGCTTTCGTGGCTGTCCCTTGCTCATGCAAAATTTTGTGAAGTCCAAAATGCAGGAGATCCAATCTGGGCACCAAACAGCATCAAAATCTGGAGTTTGAACAGCCCTTCCACAGGCAGTGGGTTTCTGACATTATTCATTCATCAAAATCTCAGCCTTTTTCTTCCATTATGTCAACGTTTCATAACCAAGATGACATTTCATCATGAGAAACATTTCGGAAGAGAAATAATAGAAGGAAGTCCTGCTCTTCAGCAGTATTGTCCCTTCTTGAATTAGGACATTGATGCTACACTGTAGTCATATATATAGCAGGGTGGCATTAGCTACGGTAACTGCAGAGTGCTTCAGGAATTGTCTGCTGTGATTGACAAATCTGAGACCATGCTTTGTATGCATAACCTCTAGAAAATAAAGCAGAGTTTCATACCCTTCTATGTTTTTCAGGATTATTAAGGACATCATGCAACTTTACAAAGTTTTTATTCTATCACCTCTTCTCCATGCTTTTTTCCCAAACATGGATAGGAAGTCTGGATTTCTCACTGACAGTCCTTAATTTGACTCCAAGAATCACAGGCCCAAGAGTTAGGCAAACCTGATATAATCTCTGCATTCTTCACCCTGACCCCTTCCCTGCCTGCCTCCAAAAATATATTGCAAATGTCTAGGATCAGACACTTTAATCTACAAGAGACATTCATTATTCTGAGCTTTCAGAAAACTTTCTAGTGTGTCAAGAAGGAAAAACAAGGGAGGGGAAGAGGACGGGGAAAACAAGAATAAAAATCCTAGTCCTGCACAGATCTTTTCAGGAGGGGTGGAAACAGCTGATGACATTGTTCATTTGGAAGAACTGTTTCTCTTTAGATCCAAGGACATTTCTCCTGCCACTTCCAATGCTGATTCAACCTGGTCACTTTGCTCTGGAGAGAACCATATCTTTCAGATAAAAATTCACAGTGGTCTTACTGTGCTTTTCATCACTTTTGCAGTACTCCAACCATTTGTTTGTGCTCTCATTCTTCTAGGCCCATTGAGTGCTGTCATAAAACTTTGTTGCATTTAAAATGTATTTTGAATACTTCAAATAGATGAAGAACCTGAGACAGGGCAGTCTATCCTATCTGTCAACAGCATGAAATAAACTTCATGGTCCCACTAGTAGCTTTTTCCTTTGTCTTGCATCTCTTCAAGCCTTTGAGTAGGATATTAATCAAACACCTCCTGACTGATCACCATCCAGCTTCAGCCCTTGTGAAAGCTCAAGTTTTTGTGAAATTGCACCAGAGGATGAGGCTGGCCTGCTTTGCGGAGAACATAGAACAAATGAAGCCAAGAAAATAACTGGTAAAGAAATGTATTGTGATGTAAGAAAAAAATTCCTTTACAGTAACATCTATAACTTCATTTCTATTGGAGTTACAGGCATATATAGTACAAAAGGGTCATTATTAATCATTTCTATCAACAGCAATTTTCATGCTGCTACCTTTGTAGTGGCACCAACCACACTCAGGAAAATATTCAGGTCTTTCAGCATCAGCCAAGAGGAAGAGCCAGGGAATGCACATACATATGAAGCTGCAAAATTAAACTAAAGGAAGCAATGGTGCAGGAAGCTGTAGCATAGGAATACTAGATACCACTACTCTGCTGAAAACAGATGATGTTTTTTCCTCCAGACCTTGAAGATTTCTAACAACATATCTCATTTTTCAGATAAAACTGGAGAGCTTCTGCAGAGGGTCTCAATTTCACATATAACACCTTCTTTAAATTGAGGGAGTGGAAGGGGTATATTTCTCTTAATTTATGAGTGTCTCTAAATTCAGTTTTAGATGGGAACAGAAAATACTCATAAATAACTGAAATTTATTTGACTTCTGTTGCATCATAGAAATTTTAAGAATCACTATCTCATCAGTATCTGTTTATATAGATTTCTAAGGCAGGAATCTTAGTTAGACCAAGGCAATGTACATTCCAGGTTGAGGGGAGAAGTTGTGATTCTCATCCATTAGATAATTATTTGTATATAAAGACCTCTAAGCAATATTTTATTAAATACTGTTGTTTTAAAAAAGTTTTTATTATTATTATTATTTTTATAGAAACATTTATTAATTGGATTTGTCTTCTTTAGGTCACCATGTCATTGACTTGACACCACAAGACAAATCTACAAACACAGCCATATAAATTTCAGTTCAGCAGTTAGCTAAAAATGCCTTAAAAATCATTTCAAAGGTTTGATTTCAATCATATCCTTTGGGATCCTCAGCTATCATCACACATTTTGATAAATGATACTAGCAACTGGAACTCAGCCCTTCCATCTCTGTTTACACACTTTAAAAAACAAGAATAATGAAATCTGAAAGGGGTGGAAATGGAAAAGGAAAACTATATAAATGAGACTGAAGAGAATAATAAACCAAAATCAAACACATCAGAAAAAAGAAGAGCAGGAGGCCAAGTTTGTTTCTTCAGCTTTGCAAAGGATTATTTCCTGATGCATATTTTCCCACAGAGGTATTTCTGAAAAATAAGAATACCCAGGGCAGTCATTCAGTTCGATAAAATAATATCAAAAATCCACCACATGTTGCTTTCTTTACAAGATTAAGAATTTTCTATTTGTTGAAAGTGCAACCCAAAAAAAATTAAAACCTCAAAAAGTTTCAAATAAAAATAATTATTTCTCATATTCTGTTGGGGTTTTTTTTTTGTTTTGTTTTTTGGGGTTTTGTTGGGTTTTTTTAAAAAGTCAGTCTAAACCAAGGTTGTTTACTTATCTCTTCTTCAAGGGTTTTGCTGTTTTGCTGCCAGAAAACATCTTTTCATTTCTACTCTGTGGCCATTCACGATGAAACATTCCATCCTAACACGTTTAAGACAACATATCATAGAAAAGGTATTAGTTGGTCCACACCAGCAAAAGTATAACAGCAGCAAAACTGGCCGATCATAACAAGGCACACGAAGATAAAATTCAACCTCCCTCCATCTACATGTTGTCCCTATGGAGGAGGCTCAGGCAGACACACAGAATAGCAATGAAACCCTCAGTGTCCATCGGTCAGGATACAAACCAATCCTGTGCCCAAAGAGGCAGGACTGCTAATCCAGATTCTATAATTTCTTATGATCCAAGGGAGAAAATATATTCCTCCCATTTGCTTATATTATGCAGGATAAAGCTGTACTGACTGCTCTGGAGTAGTTTCAGTTCAGAATGAAAGTTTATGTTGCATCCAGACCAAGGTTATCACTGCAGTCTCGAAACATATTGTTTCTAAAAAAACAACCAAAAAAAACCTCACTTCCTTTGATATTTACAACAGTTAAAAATAAGTTTTCCTTCTTCAAAATAAACTCATGGAATTGCTGTATCCAGCAAGTGCACAAATGCACCAGACATGACCAGGTAGTCTTGTACCCACAACATTGCACCTGGTACACAACAAGGTTTTCTACAGGGTACTGTTATTGTTTCCACTAAATTACCAAGGTACAATTAGTTTTGTGTCAGTTTGGCAAACTTGATTACGTGGGATATTTAGGCAGGATTTGGAGATTTGGTGTTTTCTGTTGGATATTTCATACTGTACTGCTATTATTGGCATATTTGGTATTTAGACATTTTTTTACTGACTTCTGCAAAACAGTAAGTCTAAATAATAATTTTTTTTTTACTGGAATTTTATTTCCAGTGAAACCAACCCATGTGCAGTCCATCTGATTAAAAAAAAAAAAAGAATAAAAACATAAAGCACTGAGCTTATAAAGGGAAAAAAATTGCTGACAATTTTTCTTCTTTGAGGTCTTCTCTGTCCCATGGAAACTCCTCTTCTTCCCCAAGACTTCTGCATTCCCCCCCCTCAAAAAAAAAAAGATTTGGACTTTTTTTATTTTCCTTTGAATTCTTAAGTACTCAGTGCTTATGCATTGGAAAACTATCCTTAGAAATAGACTGCCTTATCTTCCCACTTACCTCTCACACTTTTGTAATCCTTGAGAACAAGCTCAGTGACTTGGAAACAGAGCAGAGATCAGGGTCTAGCCCCAATCCATTGCAGTCTGTGGGCTTTAGCCTAGTTGAACCCCAAATTACTACAGAATCAGTCATCAGCCACTGTATAAGCAAAAGTCAGACCTCTCATGTCAGGAATCCCTCTGCTGAAACAGTGACTGTTAACCACGATGTCTAGAACAGAGTCACTGATTTTAGGAAAGCACGGGACACAACAAAGACATTTCTCTTCCAGACACAGGACAACCCAAACCACTAGAATAAAGGAGTCCTGTGGTTTTATGTTGCATGCTTGTAATTAGAGTGCAGATTGATGGTTACTTCATTATCATCCTTCTAATCCTTCCTTAAGCTGTCTTTTGCCAACATAAAAAAGAAAAAAAGTGGCAATGCTATTATGACTGCTTATAAAGCTAAGGTATGTCTTCGCATTCCTGCTCAGTCTGTATCCATCTATTGCCTCTTACTTAGAAGCTGTTTATTCTATATCCATAAAGTGCTTATTAAAATGAGATGCAGACCCACGACTGGCCGTCCTGAGCATCACAACAAGATGAAGGCAAGTCAGCATCAGGCTTCCCAGGTTCAAAAGGATTATAATCTGAAACTTTTAAATTTATCTTGAGAGATAACCAATCTTACAAAGTAAGAGAGTTTATGTTCTTGTGGAATACAAGGAGTGCATGATCCACTGTACTGGTTTTGATGCATTCAGCGAACATTATCTCAAATGTGTGATACAATATCATCATCCATGTCAGGGCTGCCTGTGTTAGCAGATTCTGCTGTACATAGGCATAGGCTCCCCTTTTTCGCTACTATTACCACATCCATGATGAAAGGAGGTAGTCAGCATACCTCAGGTGGCTGACAGCTGAGACAAGCTGTCCATGGCAGGGCAGTTGGAACTTGATGATCTTAAGGTCCTTTCCAAACCTAGCTATTCTATGAATCTATGATTCTAAAATAATGGCAGAGTCGGTGGAATAAGACCTACATTTTCATGTGTGCAACACAAGCAACCCCTAAAACCTCCAGATAGAGCACCATCATTTTCACTGTCAGCAGCATTTTACCCACATCAGGAGAACGAAGAAGAGCCCGAGCTCAGGTTTTGCCCATATAATTAGCAAAAATTGAGGAGAACTTGCTGAAGCAAAGGATCTAGCACTCAAGCAATGCTAAGGAGGCTCAAGGGATGAGCTTATATTATTTTTGTTAACAGGAGAAAGCCTATCAGTAACCCTATTATGATTAGCAAAGCCTACCCTATGCTGCTGGTAATCATCCTGAGCTTGTTCTTCATACTCACTCAAGGTAAGAGACGATGCTCTGGACCTGGTGCTGCTTGATACATCATTATCAGCCCTTCCTGGTGGAAAGCAGTGTAAGCAATGGCTGATGACAGAGATGCTCTTCTTTGTTATATTGTGCTTCTCTAACAAGCACACTGCTCTCAGAAACTAATCTTCCTCAGTCTCCATGGCTTTTTTCCCCCGGGAGGTGAGGATTTGTGACTAGCCAGGAGCTATCGCAGTCAATGGAACGCCATGTTCCAGAGGTTCAGACCAGCATAACCCAGTGAAAAACAACCCAGAGACTGGGAAGGGTCTTTTTCTTCCAGTGCTGGCTTTTTGTTCCATTCAATTCTTTTCTGGAAACCACGGTCCCTAGTATATTTTTAAGTCCCAGGGAAAACCAATCCAGCGTGTTCCTGAAATAACTCCAGCTCTATTATGGCAAGGCAAGAAGTCAGGGATTTGTTTTTCTTTCTCTCCCGGTTTGGTGTTGAGTGCTTTTTATGAGACATGCAAGTGGCAAACATCAAATTAAAATACAATCAGTCTCAACACTATATTGACAGTGAAGACAGTATTTTCCTTCATACTCATTTAAAAAGTGCTTATGTCTGCGACAATATATGTCTGTCACCTCACTGCACGCAGAACTGCATGCACTGCCTTTAAAAATGTACAGGGAATGGAATAAAACACTTGTAATCAAGTTTAGTTTCTTCCAAAGCAGAAAAAAATAACATTGGAACAGATATAGCTGTGTGTATTCAGATGCAGATATATGTAATTAAGCACTAAAAGAATATTTTAATGAAAAAAGTTATGGTTGAATACAACAACAAAGATTTCGAAAACACTGGAGGGTACTCAGATGTCTTGGAAATGATATCTATACCTGAATTACTCTGTGATAATATAGTCCATTTTTTAAAATCTCTAGCTTTGCCTCCCATTCTTGTGTTGAAAGCTTGAAATTCGGCAGATAGACTGAACTGACACTGAGAAGGAATGATGTACCCAAGAAAAGCTACCCACATCTGGCTATGGCTCTGAAGACAGAAAAGACAAATGCAAATACTTGATAGTGTTTGGCAGCAAAACCATCCCAAAATGTATTTCACTGATGCTCCACAGTGGATTGATGGGGCTTGGGCAGGACTTTCCATGTAATTGCTCTTACCTCTTGCTGGAGTCCACCATGGGGACAGACACATGGAATGATCAGAGGGAGTTGTTCCCTCCTATTTTCTCTCTGGACACTTATTTTACCTTCATCATGCCATTCAGATTTGTTCAAAAAAATTAAAAGAACGAAATAACCTGAGCCCTGTTCTGTCCTACCAAAGCTTTAGCTTTCCAGCAAGTAGAAGAAACTACTATTTGACTATATTCTAGTATGGTTTCAGGTAACCTAAGCCCAAATTAGAATGGATATTACCTCCCACAATCCATTCTTTTAACAGAAATTTTATTTGGTTAATGACTCCCAGTAAACCTCTCCTTATTTAATAAATACATTCCTGAAGTAGAATATCATTTTGCACTCCTTGAAACACAAAACAGTGCTCCTCAGGAGGCTTTATCCATGGCAGAAAAGACTAAAAAGTGTGATGTTGGTTTGGTCCTTCAGAATTTGACTTTAACATGGGAAGTCTGGGAGACAACTTGCACTAATTACTTTGGCTTTAATTTAAATACTCTTTTTTTAATGGGAAGGTAGTGTTGTCAGGTTCTTTTTTTATGCTTGCTAAATGAAAGTTTGCGCTGTGCAAACAGTAAAGTTACATATTTGCTTTACTTCTTGAAACAGCAGGGGAATTTTTTATTTCTTGAAGATGGCAGCCAAGCTGCAAAATGGTGTTTCCTAAGAGCTGAGCTGCAGCTGAACACCAGAGCTCTGTTATAGTTAAGGAAAGCTGCGACTGAAATAGGAACAAATTTATTAGAAAGAGGGGGTTTGGACTTTCTTAGTGAGAACAAGTGCTCGGCAAGATTATTCATTTTATTATTAAAAAAACTTTAATTTTTCAAGATTCTATGGCCATTTAAAATTCATCCAGGACAGATGGAATATTATTTGATAAGAACACAAAGGGGAATATACACCAAGATACTTCTCATAAGCTGGTTCCCAGCCATTTTTCCCAGAAAAGATGAGTCAGTTATTTCACATTAAAGGCAGAGCAAGGTATGCACAGGTGTTATAGAGCAAATAACATGCACTGAAATCACATATTGCCATACCCCAGGGTAACACACTCATGTTCCCAAAACTCACACATGCCACCTCTTGAGCTGTATGGATTGCTGCAGCTCAGGGGAAGCCCCAGAAGAGCACTAATTGACCAGAGGCAAATTTCTGTCTCTTTCTCCACTGTTGCAGCACATAGGAACCCATTTGTTTTTCTTGCCCCAGACACCTACATTTCCTTAAACCAGCTCCCCAGGATGACAAACAGTACTCCAAATGGCGACACTAAAGAATAAGCATTTCCCTTACCAACTGATGAAAACATTTGCATGGGAAGTTAACAACTAAACCAGAATAATGGAATCTTACCACATTAAACAAGAAGTACCCCCATTCCTGGTTTTCTTAAGACACTACCAAACACAGCTGGCTGGTATTTATTAGCTAATGAGAGATTAGCCAGAGCAGCTTCAGCTGGTTTCCAAAGTGAAATTGATTGTCCTAATTATTTATTTAGCCAAATACTACCTGTCAATACTTATGAGTGACAGGAAAGCAATGCAGACCTCCTTTTAAATAAATTTGAGAAACACTGATCTAGAGTAGTTACATAATGTAGAAATAACCTGCTTAACCTTTACTTATATTTCCCAAGCCATTTCCCCAGGGTAGTTTGTACAGAAAAAGGTAAATAGGCAAACCTGTAGAACACCATACTTTTCCACTATATGTAAGTAATGTAATGCAAAATACCAATTTAAAAGGAACAAAATAGTGTAGTCCATATGCGTCCATGTAGTCATATGAGCTCATGAGCTATTATATTTCATATAATAAGTTCATTTCAGCCCCAAATGAAATCTTGGTTGCTGCTTCTGTTTTTTCGCACATTCAGTAGGATATATGATGAAATGGGGACAAAGGATTAAACAACAGCTGAGTTTGCTGCCTGCAGACCCCCAGTCCATAGGCACACTGACGTCCAACTGCCATTGACTGTAAACAAAATAACCAAGTTCTGTGTCTGTGGTAGAAGTTATCTCAATTACTTTTTGAATCCTGAAAACTCTTAAGATGTGTTCATGATTCTGGAAATGTTGCTGAATCTGATATTGTTATCAAAAATTTAGTAGAACAGAATGGTAACAACTCTTTTATGTTTAAACCTTTTCAATAGTTGCTGATTATTCTTACTGTACTTGATAAATTTTTCACCACCTCTTCCAATATATGAACTGAGGACCATCAGCTGAGAGGAGAAAGGGACAGGCTGAAGCTAAATAAAAGCCAACATTTATTTGCACAAGAGGTCATTCACCTGCAGAAGTCCCTTCTACAATATGTTGAGTGCAAGCACATGTGAGCTCAGCCATGCTGGACCAGGCCAAGGGTCTATATGGTGCAGTATTCTGTCTCCAGCAGGGTCTCTAGCCTGAAAAAGGAGTCAGACCCAGTATGGTTATTCTTACCTTCTTACACAACCCTTCCCTGCTGGCCTGAGTCCTTTTATGTGGATACTTTCATTGAAAATATCTCCAAAGGAGACTTTAGTATGATCTCTGGTATACCCAAGTCATCAGAAATCACCCAAGTATTTTTATTAAATACAGAAACTTCAACTAAGTCATTTCCTTCTTCAAGAAATTAAATGTAAGAAAGATGCATGCAGAAAGTGGGAAAAAGCTTAGAGCCATTGACAAACAAGCCCTCTACAAAAGCAAAAAATCAGATCACAGATCACAGAAAAGATCAGATCATAACACCATCTATACCTTTAGCTACTAAAGAGGTGGAAAATAAACACATTGCACATAAAGATCCCAGCCAATGTGCTAAAGAGAAGGCCAGGAGGTAAAATGGGCCATCAGCTTTGAGTGATGAGAAGATGGAGATGCATCAGTCAGGCAGCGAAGCCAACGGGATTTGCTGCACAATCTCGGAGTGGAAGAATCATAAAATAGAAAAACAAAACAAAAAAGAGAGAACACGTCAGCACAACCAGGGCTTCCTGGAGAACAGCTCTGCCTTAACCTCCTTGAGAAGGCCTGAAACTGCTACTTTGCTTTTCAGTGCTATTAAAGTTTGCCCTGTGAAACAGTTATTGCTTGACCACTTGCAATAAACGGTTGCAAGCATTACGACCACAGGCATATCAGATTTCAGAAACCAAGGTCAAACCCTTTCTCACCCTGGATTACATACCCCAGACTTGTTATCATTCTCCAGCAACAGCCAACACAACAGATTTTTTAATCATATTTGTCTCATTTAAACTTTGCACAACATGCGCTCAATCCTTCAGTCTATAGAGAGGTTGGGAGAGGAGTATTCCAGATGCTATGGTTTAGCTCCTGTTGAACTGAGAATAAAACTCTCTCATTTATTTTTTTGGACATGGCTTTAAACCTTGGCTTTGTTAAATCAATGAAAACACTGCTGTTGGCTTGAAAGGTTATCATCTATGAATATACTGTTCAAAGCTGGGGTTGGGTAAAAAGGCTGTAAAATACAGAGAGCAAACAGCTCTGAAGTATAACCAGACCTGGTCCTGGAAAAAACACGTGTGTGTTTCCCAGCCTTATAGGGTCCATGAGACCATGGTTCGCCAAGGTGCTTAGACCTTGCTCCATATGGCAGCACAGAGAAGGATCCCAACCCTCCTCCTCGCAGCTTCTGGCTCTCTTTTGCTCCTCCTGTATCATCTCTCACCCAGCCTGTACCAATGCCACCATCCCACAGGTATGGCACTTGTTCAGGGGAAAGGGTACAAGATTTGCCACCCACATCCCTCTGGTAAATCAGTATATTTCCCTTTAGCCTCCTTCTTGGAAACGATTCCCCAGGAATCATGTCAAATCACTGAAATTTCCATTTCTTCCTTCACCTTCCTATAAAAACTGACAAAAAAAAAGAACCCCAAAACAAAAACAAAAACCCAAACCAAAAACCTTGAGGCCAATGCCCATAAGGGAAAATGTCAGATCAAATGGTTAAAATTTAACAAAATTTTGGGTGCCTAAGAACAGGACCTCATAAGAGAGTACTAAGAAGCCTCACAAACAACTGAAGTGTGTCCAGGTTTGAGCTGCACTGGAAAAGTCATTTTGAATTGCCAGTACTATGCGATGGCTTCCTAAAGCAAAAGAAGAAAGACAGTAACGTCTGCACATGAAAGTGTTCTATCAGGATAAGCTCCATTTGGCAGAGAGCAGCCATGAAACACCTGAGCTTGCCAGAAAATTAGTGACTTAACCAGAGCCATATTAAAAGACTCCTCTAGGAGACAAGAGGAATATCAGCTGCATCAGGGACCTTGGCTTGGATCAGGTGTTTATTGACCACACATTGAAATCTCCTGCTGAGATTTACAGAGGCTGCTGAATTGATTCATTGCTGGCTAACAGGAATATTGTAGTCTTCAGTCCGACAACATCCTTCAGCACTCCTGAATTGTGTGATTGGTGGGATTTTGGCATAATTTGGGAGCAAGTGGGATCTGGGCAAAGATCTCAGCAGTTTTCACACCTGCAAAGTGTTCTCAATGATGGCTTTTCTCCATTTCTTTTTTATCTTCAAACACATACACACAGAGTACTGTCTTTGTTTCACCTGGATGTCTTTTATGCTGTTATCCGCACTTTAAAACATATTCAAGTGAATCAAAGAATGCAAAGCCTACATAAGAGACTACAGAATGCATCTCCTCTGTAACAGAGACATCCAGACTGCATAAAATATCTTCTGCCATCAAGCATTTTCAATGTTAGAAATTTTAACAGGCATCTGTGTGACTGAAGAATAACAAGTACAGCCCATTTTATTATGTAGCAGAAAATAACAAACTTCTAGATGCACACAAGTCAGTAACAAAGAGGGCATTTTATGTAAGAAGAATGTTTTCACTTTAAAAAGTCAGGATAAAAAAGTTCTTTAGAGAATCAACTTAATACTGCTTTGTGATCTCAGGTATAGAAAAACATTTTCATCTGGGCAATTATTGATAAACATGCATTTTGGCACCCACTTTTGCAACTACTCATCCCACCTAGACAGCTTTGCCATTCTGATGGTGGAGAGGGCTTGTTATGCCATGGAAACGTCTCTTGCTTACTCCAGACCTGAGTCAGAGGTTAAACCCTGAAACAGTTTGACCACCTGAATTCCTGGAAGATCAGAAAGAGATGAGGATGTAAAGGACTCAGACACATCACGATCCTCCCTCGGTTATGATTTGCTCAGATCTGTCAGGCATGAAGCCAAGTTCAGTGCACAAATGACTCCTCCAACGTGACCAGTTGTGCCCCCTGAGGTCTCAGATGCACTATGAGCTAGGTTTGCTTGCAGCACTGTGCTGCAATTTTTTATCCCAGCTCTAGGATGCCATAACTTACGTCTCAGAAGAAGGGACCGCAGATGGAGGGGGAGAGATGTGTTGGGGTGCCACAACCAAAGCCCATGCTGAAAGGACAGCTTTAACAAGCATCCCACCCAGAGGGAAAAGCTGGGGCTGCAAGGGGCAGGGAAGCTCTGTTTGTTGGTGCTGTCACCAGAGCCAGAGCTGGGGTGGGTGGTGAGGCAGCAAACACTGCCTTGAAGCATTTTAATTTGCTGTCAGGGAGCAGCAGGCCGGCTGCTGCTGAGGATAGAGCATCACCCGCTGCTTGGAAAGAATGAACGTGCAGTAAGACGCGAGCTCTGGATGCAAACCTGTGGTACCTGACCTCATGCCAAAGCACAGCCTGGGCTCCATCGGTTATAGGCATGTCTGTGTGGACAGAATGATGACTGGTGAGCCGCTGGCTGCAGTCGGTGCAGCAGCCCCTATGGCCCTGTGTTTTCCTAGCTAATATTTAGTTGAGAGTCCTCCAAGGAAAACCCATGGGACACTGGTGCTGGTGATTCAATAAGTGTCATTCTTCCCTCTGACTCAGTGTACAACCATTTCCCATAAATGGGGTCAACAAGTACTCGATGGACGGAGAGAGTTGTCTTTTAGGCCAGACATGAAAAACAGAAGTCCTGAACAGTAGTGTGAAAAACATTTGTAACTACAGCAAAGTAAAGGGATTTTCCTAGTTCAGTATAAACAAATGGGTTCACTTCTGCACATTTTGCTAAAGCAGTTATCAGACCCATTTTCCATTGAGAGCATGCCAGCTTTAGAGCAAAAGTAGTCCTGGTTTAGGGTGAAAATTACTCTTTTATTATGTACGAACAAGGTGATATTTTTGTCTGAGTTTTGTCCTGCTGTGAGGGATGTGAGGTCAGGCAGTGAAGAGGAGCCATTACACCCAGCACATGAAGGAAGTGGTGGTGAGGGAGGACCACCACAGTGGGGCTGCATCCATCAGGGTGCCTTAGGCTGAGCTTTACCAGGCAGATGTTTGAAATGATGCCTTGATACATGCCACCAGAGCCTCTAGCTGCTGCAAGCTGAGCAGGGGTGCTGAGCCAGTGTGCTGAGGTGCCTGGCAACCAGGGACGTGCACAGCCACACCAGCTGCCCCATCAGAGCTGTACTTCCCTAACAGTAAGCTGGTCTAACATGCAGCCCTGCAGTTCTACTCTTCTTAAGGATGCAGATTATTAAAAAAATAATGCAAAATATACAAAAAACCATATAGTTCTAACGCAGGGTTTAGTAAAAAAAAAAACCAAAGTAGTAATAATATAGGGTGCATCTAATCAGAATGTTATGGTGAAGACATCTCATAAAAAACAAGTTAAAGGCAGGTACAAGCCACACAGTGCGGTGCTGGCCAGGACTCAGGCACTCACATGAGACATGTGGAAGTGTCTGGGTGGTACAAGGTGTCACGGCGAGGTGGGCTACTGGTCATAAGCAGCAGAGGATCTCTCCTTTAAGTGGGTTAATCACAGCAGCAGTCATTGCTGTCAGGGAAGAGAAACAAGGACACTCCCCACACCTGCTCAAACCAAATAACTGCAGGAACTTATCACTGTAACCCCCATGCTCCTCACCCTTCTCTTCTGTTTCTCTGCTCTTGCCATATGAGATTTCAGTATAAGCTCTTCAGAAACAGAGCTCACCATTTCAGTTTTATTGCCATGTGTGGCTATGGCTGTTACTGTATGTATAAGGATCCTTAAATATGTAATGATAAAAAAATGGATAGCTAATGCGTATATGCCAGAATTTGTCCCAATCCCATATGACAGATGAAGGACCTGGTGCTCCAACAAAAGGGCTGCTGTGGCATTACTCAACTCACTCTGCACCACAGCACTGGTAATACTCACTTTGTGTGAGCTGCTAGCAGGTTACACAAACATGACAGTTACCCACTATCCAGCTTCATGGACTTCACATGGCATAGAAACAATGGCCCTGGAGAGATGCAAAAACTCCAGCCATGTGTGATTCCAGTTAAAATCAGTGCAGGTACTCAGCACTTCTGGAAATCCAGTACTTCATTTTCTCCTTGCAGCCTGAAAACCACCATTCCCTTCTTCTCATCCCAGCTAAAAAGCAGCTTAGAAACCCTCACTGACTCTTCTGAAAATGTTTAGAGTTTCCTTTATTCTGTTTTCACCTCTTGAAAAGGGAGCTTTGGACAGCTGCACGGGAGAGTTTGAAAGGAACTGGTCCACTTGCTTAGAGGCTAAATTATTTGGTTACAGGCAGTCATTAGAAATCATCGTTCATCACAATTATTTCTTCCTGTTGGGCTTTATTTAATTGCTATTGGATTTCACCCTTGGGTGAGCTCAAAGGCATTTTAAAGAGACAGAGAAGAAGGAATCACTTGCACGAAGCCGTTGTTTCTCCTACGGGAAACACTTAGGCCGGGATACAGTTCAAGGTTAATACACCTAAATTTAAGTGCCTTCTGGTGAAGTAGGTGCCTGAAATCCTGTTACAGATGGAGCTCGGAGGGTGAGTCAGCTTACTGTAAACATCCTGCAGCTGCTCAGCTGAACACCCCATAGCCTCCACAGACACTTCGGGCAGGGTATGGAGCAGACACTTTCGGTGCTTTAGGGTTTCTGCTGTGCCCACTTGCTGCCCCTGCTGTGCATGAAGATGATCACCTGTCCTGCACCCTGAGCACAGGTGGTGGGACTGCACAAGGCAAGGAGGGGGGAACATGTCCCCAGGCACACACGTTGCTACCCACATTTGCTGGCTTCTGGGTCCTGCTGTCATTAAACTGCCTTCACTACTCAGTAGCAGCACATTTGGCACTGGGTTTTGGAAAGCCCAGAGTTCATCCTCTGACACTTGTACAAGCATCTGCCACTTTTCAGATAATGCCGATTTATTATTTTTATTATTTATACACAGACAGCCATGATTTATTATTTTCTGACGAGATATCTTTCCCACTGTGTCAAGAAAACGTGCTCCTTAATGCATTTTGTTTCTCTTTCTTTCCCTTCTTGTGCAGTGACAGAGCCACCTTTTGCTCTGTCACCACTGGCATCTCACTGGAGCTCTGATGGGACAGGGTGTGCAGGACAACACTTTTTTGATTTGCTTGACACTTCCAAAGGACGCCTCATATCCCAGTTTAACCAGTGCTGCACAGAGCAGGGCTGGTGTCGAAGTGCGGTTGGGAGGTTAAATATAATTGGAGTTGTACAGCTTTCTACACGTATTTCACAGATACCTAAATGCCTCTTCTGTTCTCTCCCGCTTCTGCCTGTGCTGATGGCCGCTGCCCCTCAGGTAGTGATGCACGATGCACACACATGAACAGTTTTGCAATCCCCACACATTTTTTAGGAAAAGTGTTTTTTGCTGAAGGCATGAATGCTACACCAGGTATTGCAGATTGCTTCTGGACAGAGACGTACTGATGAGGAGCTGCTGGCAGGTCTCCCACTTCTTTCCGGTGTTTCTTTCCCAGCAAAACTGTGATAGCCATCAAAGACAAATGTCCAATTTGCCTGTAAAGGATTAAACAACTGCCTGCATCCAAACATTTACATTAATGAGCATTCTCAGAATTTCCTTATTAAAATTTCTTCTTGTTTCTCTAATTACATGCACAAAATGCTCCCGGCTGCAATTAAAAATATAGCAGGGATTCAAATGAGCGATAGAGGCTATGAAGACACTTTGGAAATAAACAGCTTAAGAGAGAGCCAAGAGCCATCCTTCATTTTGCTGAATTCCGCATCTCTCATTACGCTGTGGGGCAGCACTGCTCCAAGGACTGCTCAGCAGTGTGCTGACCCATGAGACTGGGTCCACCTCGGATCCACAGGCAGGGATGCTGGGCAGGTGTCCCTGCATCCTTTAGCACTGGGAAATTGTTATATGAGCCCTTTGTCCCAGCTGGACTTCAAACTCATCCATACAACCCCTCCCACCCCCCACAAAGTGCAACCCTTGGCAGCCCCAGGGACAGGGGCACAGTCAGTGTTTCCTCCAGTGGAGATTTTTAATATTAGGTAACTGTCTGGGCTGTGTTCATAAATGCACATTCATACATCTAAAATAATTTCATTAGATTTCAGACTCATCAGACCTAGAATAAAAAGTAGTTTTATAGGTATGTTTGGTTGTTATACATTTAACTAAGCAGTAATGGTATCTTTGGGTATGGTACAAGCAAACACATTAAATACTTCTATAGTGGAAGACCAATGAAATCAGAGGTGCTGACAAGAAGAATAAACACAATGAAATCATCAGGGGAAAGAAAGGACATTTCTGGAGTATCTCTCTGACGGCAGCAAAATGCCCATAAATGTAATCAAAGTTTATCAGCCTGCCGTTTCACAGATTGTACATCCAAATGCCACCAAAGCTCACAGCCTGCAGTTAGGCTTTACACACATTCCTTCCAGCTGCGTCAAGGCATAGCTCCAGAAAACGGGATCCCATAAAGTCACCCCACGTACATTGCATGCAGGGGTCCACTTTCAACCAGCCTCATAAACAGCAGAGCAAAGGAATGTATTTACAAGCAAGAGGAACAGACAAAAAGTGTTACATAGGTGAGTGTGTGTAGATAAAACAGTGACAACCAGGTATATAGCCATTAGCTTTGACATTTGGCTCCATAAAGACCTTCCTAAATATCCAGTAGCTCCGCTTTAACTAAAAACAGCCTACAAAGGATATCTATTTAGTTCATGCTTCATGAACTAAATAACACAACATCCTTCATTGTATTCTATTAAATAACCCAGCATGGTTATGATATATCCATTTTGCAACACCATAGTCATGATTGTTTAATAGGAAGTAACGGGATATTTTACTTTGCAACACAATGTTGCCAGCACAGATTTTATACCGTATTTACTTCAGGTATTTTTTTCTTGCTTAAGGAAGGGGAAAAAATGAACTGAGTTGGCTTAAATCTTCATTGGCTGCTTGATTTGGAAAAATGCCTAAGAGAGACTCAGCAGAGATCACCAGTCCGTTTCCATTTGTGACACCATACAAACACAGATCTCAGTTCAGAACTGAAATCCTCAAAGATATCACTAAAATGCTGACTGTCTCCCCTGGGGCCAGACATCAGCCCAGGGTGACAATGCTACCATGGTAATCACAGTGATGCATACATACAATACTTTGCCATCTCCTCTGTAATTTCTCTTCATCCTGAAAAATACTCAGACATGCAGCAGCTCCTCAGAGCACCAGCCCAGACAGATATCTTGATTTAACCCTCAGTACCCAAAACAGCACAACTGTTTACTGACGAACAAAATGTCTACTGATGCCAGCAAAGACCTTTCACTTCTAAGCAGAAATAAAACAAAATTTAATGGGTTAATTACCTTCATAATCCCTTATCAAAATTGAATAATATAAATTTCAGAAAGCCCACTAGGGGTAGTGAGTCTATGTCCTAATTTACGAAGACCATGCGTGTAAAAATGCAATGAATTTGGTTGTGAATAATGCCTTCCAAAAAGGCAGCTCTGGAGGTGACACTTGCAGCATCCCTCCCACTGACAGGCTCCAAATCCTGGCTCCTTCTTTGCGGCCCCAGAAGAAGGGATGGGGATGAGGGACAAGGGATAGGAGCAGGGAATGAAACATGCTTCGTTTCCATCATACCGGCAGCATTTAACCCACAGGGACATCTCCCACAGCAAGCCTACCTTTTATTGAGTAAATTAATAAGATGAAAGATTTCTCTGATGGCAACAACTGCACTAAGGCATCGCTGGAGCTGGTCTGACTTTGACTGTTCAGCACATACTGAAACCACAGTAAGCTTAAACAATGAAGCACACCCAAGCTCCACTGCTGTTGAGTTTCCTGTTCATGATGAAATTATAAATCTTTCTTGCTGCCTACAGTAATTATAACTTTCTCTTTTAAACATGCAGAAAAGAAAGTCCTAACTCTTTTTGCAAAATCATCAAAGTTACAACTTTTACAATGCCATTACATCCTTTAGCATAATTTAGGTAACATCAAGACTGATAGATAGATAGACAGTGGATGACTTTGGAAAAGAAAAGGTAATCAGGATACTGATTGTGACATGCTTAAAATATATACTTGATATTGCCTCAACAACTTGAACCTGGAGCTGAAAATCATAAATGTGTCATGAGCATCCTCAGCTCGGTATTATTTTCTGATGATACCTGTAAGTGAAACATAAAGTGTGTTTTATTATCATGTAAGTAGAATCTTCTAAAATGCCCAAGCTCAGTAATAAATTACAAATTATTTCTGTAGGCAAAGAATTGCATGAACATGTAGAAATCTCAGGAAAAATATGTTTCCAGAGTAAATAATGTTTTGCAACTCTTCATTTACCTATAAAATGTTTTCTGATAGTTCTTTAATTAAAATCATGTCTAAACTACATTTTTAGACAATACCTCTTACACAGTTCTCTCCCTACAGAGTTAATTCTAAAATTCAGATTTTAATGATCTGAAAAATATATATGCCTTTCAGTTAAATCTGCAAGAAACTAGGTTCTCATCCTGCTAGGGGACTTCAACCACCCTAACATCTGTTGGAAAAGTACCACACTTTGCTCCAGGCAATCCAGGACACTCCTGCAATGCACTGAGGACAACTTCTTAAGCCAGGTAATAGACAGCCCTACCAGAGGGAATGTGATAGTGGACCTGCTGGTCACCAGCACAAGTGAGCTAATTGGTGAAGTCAAGAATGGAGGCAGCCTGGGCTGCAGTGATCGCGCACGGGTGGAATTCACAGTCCTGAGGGATATGGGTCAGGCAAAGAGAAAGTCAGGACCCTAAATTTTAGGAAAGTAAACTTCCTAGCTCTTCAAAGAGTTAGTCAATTGGACTCTCTGGGAAACTGCCTTTAGGGACATGAAGAGAGCTGGCAGATCATTAAGGACATTTTCCACAGGCACATGAGCTCACGATCCCAGGTGTCAGAAAGAGGGTAAGAAAGGCAAGAAACCAGCATGGCTGAGTTGAGACATCTGGTCAAACTAAACGGCAAGAAGGAAATGCACAGGCAGTGGAAACAGGAGCAGGTATCCTAGGAAGAGTATAGGGATGCTGCCTGGTTATGTAGGGATGCAGTCAGGGAGGCCAAGACACAGATGAAGCTGAAATTGGCAAGGGATACAAAGAATAACAAGGGCTTCTAAATGTATGTCAGCCCAAAAAGGGAGGTCAAAGAAAGCGTATCTTCCCTGATGAGTAAGACTGATGAACTCATAACAACAGACAAGAAGTCGGCTAAGGCAACATTTTTGCCTCAAGTCTTCATTGACAATTTCTCTTCCCACATCTCTTGAGTAGACGGACCATAAGACAGGGACTGGGGGAGCAAAGTCCCTCCTAAGGGAGAAGATCAGGTTTGTGACCACCTGAGGAAACTGAACATTCGTAAGTCTATGGGACCCGGTGAGATGAGTCCCAGAGTCCTGAGGGAATTAACCATGAACTAAAATAGATGGAATAGCAATTTACCATAGAAATGGTGAGAGCTGCAAGCTGAAAGTAACAGAAAAGCATTATTTTTAACCATGTAAAATCCTGCCTACAGCTCTGGAGTTTACTTGAGTTCAAGGTAAAATGAGGCTTGCAGACCATTACTGTGGAATAAAAATCCCTGCAGAAAAAAGCCTTCCACATGAGCTTTTTTTACATTTCTGCAGGGATCAGCTTCTCAGAGGTTAATTCAGGGCCTGGGAAGGGGCCAGAGTAATAGCCCCGTACAAATGAAATGTGGGAAGGGTTTAGACAGACCAGAAATGCCGGGGAGACAGATGAGAAGGCAGAGGCAGGAACCTTGGGTAAGAAGGAGATGTCCATGAGGACAGCAACATGCTGGGCAACCAAGAGCTAGGTAGGGTAGAGATGTGCTCAGAAATCTTTGGCTGGGCTGGTTTCATGGTGAGGGCACTGCAGACTGTCAGACTGAGATTAAAGGAGATTTATTGAAGAGTTTCTTATTGCTGAACAAAACACAACTGCCCTACAAAGCCATAGTTTCATTCAATGTACATCAAGATGCGAGATGAATGCTTCTTATAGCTAAAACCAGTGCCACTGTTTGCCCTGTTTATTTTCACACAGCTTAGGAAAAGCAAGGTAGCATGGAGTCCAGAAATGAGATTGGGAACAATCACTGAAGACCTAGTTCTTTAAACGTGTTCTTATATCTTGTTGCCTTTTTTACACATCTTTAAGCATTTCCTCACCACACTGATCAATGTGTTACGATAATGTCATTATTGCTTAATAGATCATATCCACCAATATGACAATAACACAATAACCAAGATGAGAAATAGTTACAGCTAGCTGTAGGTCTCATAACTAATTGAAAATAATTAATTAGGCACTACAGACATTTTGACTTAAAAAACATGTATCTTTGTTATTCTTGCCATCCAGTTCAGAGGGTCCCAGAAGCGAATGAAGGGAATGAAGTATGACCTACTAGCTGTCTCCTCCAAATATTAGTGCAAATATCATGTCCTCAAAAGGAAGCAAAAAAGTCTCATGCTCTTGAATGCTCTGAGAGGGAAAGAAGCCAGAGCTGCCTGAGAGCAGCTTGTATCTTCTGCAGGACACCCATTGTAGCCCTGTGTGACTTGCTCTCTGGGTATTCAAAACTGCTCATTTTATGGAGTTTTATTGAAATATGAGCCTGCAGCTCCTTCAGGGAACCCATTTTTTTGCTGTTCCTGAGGCTCTATCAGAAATGAAATTTGACCACTGGTCTCTATCACAGCACATTGTGTGTCCATGTTATCTGATGCAACTGCAATGGAAGAGCACATCAGAGTTGTGGGGTCTGAGGAAAGGCTTTGGGAGAGGTGTGTGTAATTGTGGGGAAGTGAGAAGTGCTCTCATATTTCCCAGCAGATAACTGGGGTTCATGGGGCAAGAGGGCAACTTGTTCTTGCATTTGAAAGCCCTCAGCAGGGGGTAATGGCATGCAGTCGGTGTGTGTGCAAATAATTACACACTTCACATTGCTGTTGTGATCCCAGGAAATGAAGGAAGGAGAGTTCTGCAGCTGATGAGTTCTTTGCGCATGTCCAAGGCAAAGTGAGTGAGGATTTAACCTACAGGTACTTCTCTCAGAAGTGATCAAAGTGGTAACTGAATTAAGCAGACAAACAGCAAACAACAGCCCCTTAAGCCCAAACATGTCTTGATCCAAGAGCAAGTGCTGGTAATGCTGTGACAAAACTGACTAGGCTGCTGACTAGGAGGAAATTGGTCTTTTTTTGTTGTTATATTGACCAGATTCTCTATTAATTCCTTAGAGCTGTGTTTGGGTAACATTTACAGCACCACAGGACCTATACTATGAGAAATAACCTCAGTAAAGTGACAGACTCAATACATGTAGAGATAAATGAAACAGGAATCAGAGCCATGCAAGTGGGGTATGTATCTTCTATCAAAAGTGAGGTGAAAATCATTAACTAGTTCTCAGACAGGAACTTAAGCAGAAAGCCCAAGGAGTGGGTAGGGGAAGAGACGTTCTTTCTAGGCTCCTTCATCTCACATCCAAGAGATAGGAGAGTGGCAGCGTAGCACTGCCTGCTTCAGTTGAATGAAACTCTGTCCCAGGTTGTCTCCTCTATTTTTCGTTGGGTTAATTTAGTTCTGATCCTTTGTTTTCCTTTCCTGGTGTCTCCTAATCAGCACCAAATATAAGTTCTGATCAGTGTAATCCTCACATAGGTGCTTGACAGAAACATGCAAGTGGCATCCTGAAGATCACCACCAGACTGAAGCAATCATCATCCCACTCTTACTTGCCATGGTTCTTTAGCAGTCCTCAGATGTCCTACAAACAATACCCAAACAACACACACACTGTGTCACTTTTCCTTCCTGTTTACACTAAAGTATACATTTGTACAGATAAACTTAGACCAGCTGATTATTGTGGGACTGACCTCCAGCCAGAGGGAGAGAACATCTGGAGGATAATAATGTTAACCTCAGATTCCTTTTCTGGGAATGGGAAGGGGTTTTAATACACTCTTCCAAAAGGCAAAGGACAGAAACCAACTTTGTTTGGCAGGTGTTGGCTTTCTAAGCACCACGTGCTGCAAGCAGCTCTGCAAGTCTATGGAGGAATGAAAATCTGAGCAGAAATGGTTGGATGCTGAAGGGCAGAGTGAGGTCTGGAGTATACAGCAGTGCAATACAGAAACGTGGGTGAACTGCTCAGAGTATGCTAACCACAAACCAGGTAGCGCATCCCTGCTCTCTTTTCCCCACTAAACTTCGGAAGAGTAGTAGCAAAAGTGTCAGAAAGAAGGGTTTATCTGTTGGAAAGAAGGGTTTTCAAGTTCCCCAGGGATGCAGGAATACAGGTGTCACTAGCTTTCAACAAAGTTTCCTCCAAGCTTTTGGAATTCCAGCCTGCTTGCTTTGCACACATACTCCCGTGACCTTCATGACTGCAGCATCTGAGCGCCTCACTGTCTTCCACGCATTGATCTTCCCAGCACCTCTGCTAAGCACCCCAGCTGTAACTGGTCTGGTTTATAGCAAGTAAAGAGTCCAAAGGCTAGAGCCACAAAAGATTTGGGTATTGTGTTGCCCAGCACTATGAAACATACCATGCATCTGGCAGCACCTACTGCCTTAGGCCAGGTGTTTTTACAGTACACAGGGAAGCTCAGGGGTGGACGGGAACAAGTAACTGTCCTTTCAGTGCCCCACAGGGACTGCAATACATGGGGCAGCAGGAAGCATATCACTGCACCAGGAGGGTTCAAGGATATCTGTGGGATGTGAAAGCTCATCCCCACTATCACATTCTGTACACATAGCGACGTCCTTCTGAAGCCATCTCAACTCCTCACTGCTCCATCTTGTTAGAAAACTCCTTATAGATGCCTTTCCTTGGGTGACCAGATAATTTCCATTTCTGACCTGATTTTCTTCAACAATTGTTTTCTACTATCATGTCACCTAAATAGTTCTTTTCTTTCCCCATGATTTCATCATTTTTTCATGAAGGTCCTGCTTTATTCATATCATTAAGACAAGTCACTCTCAGCCTCCACATGGAAGAAAAAGTTCCCACTGCCTCCACCACCCTTAAAGCCTTTCACCACATGTGTTCCAGTTTATCTGTTATTAAAACACAGCTAATCAGAGCTGGAAATAGTTTTCTAAACAAAATCATACATAAAGCCTCGCACAGCATTGCTAATGCTTCCCATATCTACCGAGAAGATGTTGTCTGTCTCAACCTAAAACTTCAGATCTCTTTAGACCACATTTTGTCTGCAGCCTCTAGGTCTCCTGCAGCTGGGCTCCGTTGCTGTGACTGCTCAAGAGGCACAAGGAGTCTGGCTCTCCTTGCTTCTTGTATGTGTAGCAGTCCCATGATCAGCACCTACTCCATAATTAACTTCTGGAACTTCACTCACTGGGGTCTTTCATGAAAAGTGTCCATGGGCACCATGGGTTCGAAAGAGAGGGAAAACCACCCTCTCTTTTGGCTATCTTACCTATCATCAGGAGTGCAAAATAATGAAGAGTCTCAAAAACCAACACCCCTAAGTCTGAGGCTTTTGCTCCCAGTCACAAAGGATTTTCTGAAGGCTCTGGGACATCAGAGCTACTTTGCTGCTCTGTGAGACCCAATCCTCTCTCCCCTGCCCTCACTTGGTAAGGAAAGTGTTGAGGGGGAATATACAGTTATCTTGTTGATTCACCGAACCATGGTGCTGAAACCATCTCTGTATATTTTAGTCAGGTTCCACAGAAGCAGACAGGACAGCAGAGCCCCACTTGATTCCTTTTTTTTCCTTAACCCTGTTAGCAGAGCTTTCAGACTAGTTAGGAAATAGCAAAGAACAGCTTTGTGCTTTGGAAGTGCATATAATATGACATTCAGAGCAATTTCTAGGGTGTAGAGGCAATTACCCCATGGAATATGCCCCACTTCAATAAGAAACAGCTCCCTCGAGCTCCCCATCACCTGGCTGGGCACTTAGTCTCTATTTCATAGAATCATAGAATAGTTAGGGTTGGAAAAGACCTTAAGATCATCTAGTTCCAACCCGCCTGCCATGGGCAGGGACACCTCGCACTAAACCATGTCACCCAAGGCTCTGTCCAACCTGTCCTTGAACACTGCCAGGGATGGAACATTCACAATTTCCTTGTGCAACTTGTGAGGCTCTTGGATGTGGTGTTTCCCCTCACTCCAGTGCTGAAGGCTTCTCTCTGGAGCTTAATAAAATTATCTGTAGGAGCCCATAGTCCAGTTTTAAATACCTGCCATAACCTTCTGGAATACATACCCAAGCGCCCTATGAAACTCAAAAAGACCCCTTAAGATAAGGGCTACATTACAACAGGAATACCAGTGCTGCTGTGGCAGCCTTACTGTGCTTCTGAGGTTAAAAGAAAACAAACAAGAAGTAAACACAGTAGAGAGAGCACAAAGTGAAAAGCAATGAACATACCGAGGTACTGTTTGATAGAGGTATCAAGCAAGTGTGTTGTAATTGTTCAGCTTAGTTCTTAAAGTAAGAAACTTCTAACACTGGGAAGCGTCTTTGATCTGAACAAAGGAACAAGTGTCTTTGATATGCAGAAAAATAAGTGTGCTTGGAAAGAGACATATCCTGTGGCTCTTGCATGATTACGGAAATGTAACCAAAATGGAGCTCTTCAGTGAGCTACAGGCATCTTTGATGGGATTTGACCATCTAAGTGACAGGGCAGACTCTGGGAAGTTGTGGGCTAGGAGCTTACTGCACTTGTGAAGACAGGTACTGTGGTCTCCAAACTGCCATCAGAGTTTTGGGAAAAAAAAAAGAAAAGTCTATGTCTAAGCAGAGATGGTTTTGCAGAAAACACATTTAGAGCTTATTCTGAAGTCAGTCCAAGTTTCATGTCATAGCATTGCTTGACCACATTCCTAGCATTACTTTGGAATGACAATTGAAAAGAGAACTACCTTTTCTAGCAAAAAAAAGCCAAACTTCTGCTCAGCTGAACTATTTGAAATGACCTGTGAAGGAACCATGTGACTTACATTTCTGGGACTGCAGTAATCATGAACATCCCATAACTCAAGGTCTCATTCAGGGTAAAACCAGATCTGACCTCTTCCAATAGGTAAAAGATGTTTTGACAAAACTTTCTGTTCTGTCTGTGGGGGTAAATCGTGAATTTGTCAACTAGAGCTGTAGAAACTGATCCCAGCTAGAACACCATTAGTGTTTCTTCTTCCACCTTTCTTTCTACGTGTACCATAGGCTTACCGTGGTTGTTGCTGTTATTAGAAATTACAATCACAATATTTGATATGCCACTGTCTATATAAACAAGAGGAAACCACAACCACATTGGAGACCTCCCCCTTTAAAGTCAATAAACATCAGGATTAATGGAAAACACCAGATCCATCAGTCATGCTGGCATCCCCCTCTGGCAGGCACCATGAGACTATTAGTGACTGCGAAACAGTCAGTGTCACATACTTAAATTACTGTGTCATGGATGCCTTCAGTAACACCCCATAAAAGGCCTTCAGAAACCTTGCTCCAGGCTCTCGGGAATGTGGCAGAAGAGGCTTGTCCTCAGCCAGGCTCCAAGAAAGCCCAGCACATTGAAAAAACACAGCTCATCATAACTTGCTGCGTCCCATTCTGTTACAGATACAGATGCAGCCATGTGCACGAATCTGGCCATGAGTGTGTGACAGCCGCCACCTCTCCAGTTGTTTATTGCCCTGGGACAGAAAGCTCTGCACTGCAGCATGCAGGACTCACTGGCTTCATGGCAAACGAAAGTAGCTGGAACTGCAAAGCGGTGGGATCCAGCAAAAGCAACCTGGTATTGCAGTGCTCATCACCACTTCCCGTGTCTCACCGTAGATGTTGTAAATAGATGAAACAAAAGCAAGGGAACAGCCCAAGGTTCCCACGTACATTTAAGATTGCTGGCCACCAGATTCATGGAAGCAGAGACACAAGTGGTATGAATTAAGTTCACAACCGCTGCTCATTTTTCTGGGTGTAAAAAGCCCTAATTTTTAGGGAGGGATGGAGGGAATCAGCAATACAGCACATACAAAATAAATTAGTGGTTCATCCCAGAACCAGCGGACCATAACTGTGACTGCCTAGTTCTTGTTCCTGTCTGGTTTTGGTCTCTGTGACTCATAAGCCCAGCAGATGATTTCTCCAAAACCCCAGCGGTTGGCCCTTTCATCTGTTTCTTCCCAGCTGATCTTCAGCTCCATTTAGATCTCTGTTAATGTTTTGTTGACACAATGTTCTTGGTCATCCATGGCCTTTCTTCGTAAACATTTTCTGGACCCATATTTGCCACAGGACCCTGCCAGCTTTCCACTATGTGCCTAACCAGCTTTCCTACCATAGCTTACTGGTTGTGGTCCAGCTCTCTCAGACATTTCCAGACCCATAACACATCACGTTCTTTCAGCTCTTATCCTCTGTCAACATTATGAGACAAAGTGAATGCTTTTAGCTCTTACCGTCCATATTTATTTCCACCAGAAAGCAGTGTTGGTTCTTCACTGCTTCAATGGTTTACCTTTTGAGGGGTTTTCACCAGCTTCTTTCCTTGGCCTTTCCTCTGGCTTTTCTGTTGTTGCCATATCAGCATGGGCTCACCAAGGAAACAAAATTCCTCAGCATTACTGACCTTTACTTTCTCTTGTTGAGCTGCATCTGCTGTTCTCCTCCAGTGAAAAGCAAGAAAGACTTATCCAGGCCTCCTCCCTGTGTTGACACTGCTTGGCACCTTTGCCTGCGTGCCGGGAGTAGGTGCTGCACAGCATCTGCTCACCTGAGCATCCTGGGCTGCTGCTATCAGCCAGCACCACCTGAGTGCTGCTTTCTGAGGCATCCCTTATCCCACTCAAAAAAAGAAGAGGAAATTGCCATCACCTTTGCCCAATTTCTGTCATTACCTTAAGCCAGGCTCCTGGTTTTGGGGCTTTACACACGGTCACCACTACTGTAGAGTTGTAGTTTTGTTTTTCTATTTCTTCTGACATCTCCCAGGTGCTATAACCTTCCCTGAGCTCTCCTCAAACCACCACAACTGTGAGGAGACCATTGCCAAGGCAGTACAGCTTGTGGCTGGCCATGGCTCTCCAGTACATTTTCTGGAATCTCTGCCAGCATCTGCATTTGCTCCATACATGACCTCCTGTCCCTGAAGCCTTCTCATCTATCCTCATTGGCAGCCAGTGTCCTTTCCTATAAAGCCAAGCTTGTCTTGCTGGTTGGAGATCTCATTGGAATTAAGCATGGAATCAAGACATTCACAGTTATTAGTACTACAGTTAGCATATGTGCCTCTGGCTTCGCCAAGCCACAGTGCTCTCCACTGCAGAAAATGCTCCTCTGGGACCCACTGTTGTTTTCCTGTTAACTGGCACCATATTTCCACAAACATGATTTTGCCCAAAGGGGGTCCCAAGAGGAAAGCTGGTGTGCTTTGTACGGGAGAGCTCACCTCAGCAAGCGTCTGTGGTGAGCATCACCCCCAGTTTTACCTTTCATTTACTGCCCTTCTCAAAGCGCGAACTGGGGCTGTGGGAGAGCACGGTGAAAAATAGTACTTCAAAACTATTTCAGCGTGAAAAGGCTGCTGCTTCATGGCTCTGGCACAGAGATCTGAATGAGAAAACTTCAAACATGCAAACAACCCCAGAACGCTACAGAAGATCAGCCCAGCCGTATCTGCCACATGGCTGACTTTATTGTAACTGGAAGCCATACAGGTACTGAACGTGGATGTTTTAATACTTTTATACATTTTGTGAGCTTCAGAAGGGAATGCTTGGCATGCATACTGCTTGCGAAAGGGCTTTTCAGCAAGTGTATTAATCTCATAGGATCTGCCAAAATGAAAAATCCAGCTATCTTGCCATGGGTTTGCTGTATCTTTTGGCATGTTCATGCAATAGGAAAAATTGGGGGAGTTCTGCCGTGGTTTAAGCCCAGCAAGTGGTTTAATTATGTTTATTATTTTGGAAGCTCAACAGCACTCTCCAGACTTCAATCATGGAAGCTGAACTGCGCAGTGAAACCACTGGCCTGCATGCTAGTTGCAAATTAGAAAACCCTCAAAGGTCTTGATAAAAGTTGTTCCTCTCTGCAAAGCCCTGCAGGTTCCAGTAGGGTTGAGTCCAGGTGCCGGCCTGCATGGAAAACAAAGAACCAGCTCTGATTCTCATACTCGGACCCTTCCCGCACCAGGAGCCACAGGCAGGACAGGAGGAGGCTGAGGCTCTCTCAGGGCCAAGCGAGGAGCAAGCTTCCCTGGGTCGAGCATTCCTGTTGGATCCCATTCCCGCCACTGCTTCCAGAGCAGACATGCTGCAACCCCCCTTGGCAGGGCTCATGACACTGGTTTCCTCTGGTGTACGAGAGGCGATGTCTGAAGTTTCGTTTCTCAGTTTAGTGGTAATGACATGTTTGCTGCAGGATGTAAAAATAGAAATGTATGGATATGGTAATCCCTCCCTGGAAGCCCAGCCAGTGCTGCTTAGGGGATGGCTAAACAAGCAAGCGAACCCACATCACACTTTCTTGCGTGTTTTTTATCGTCCTTAGCCATACCTATGTTGCAAGCTGAGGGTGGCCAAGTCTGAGAGGCAATGGCAATAAAAGAAATTGATCAAGGGCTTTGTTTAAACATTTTTTTTCTGTTAAAGAAATGGTGTCAATTGGAAATCTTACATCTGCATGGAAGTGTTTTTGGCTACCATTGCTACAAGCCCTGCCTTAAAGTCTCTGGAGATAAAACCAGATCCCAGCAAACAAACCGAAGCCTAATCCCTCTCTTCCAATGCGTTTACCTGGGTGAATCTCTGGCATTTGACACAGTGGCAGAAACTTGGTTCTTTTCTTTCAGGAATATTTTGTCACATGAGTAAAAGGAAGATAACAGAAAAAAAATCATTTACAAAAGCAAGAAAAGTAATGGTGAAAAAGAAAAGGGAGGGATGTCAGGCGAAGTTCTAATGTAGCAGAATTTAAACCAACTTCATTCTTTCAAACACAGATCTGGGTGTCAGGTCCACATCAAAGAATTAATTTAGTTTATTGCTAGCCAGGTTTTTGGATGTTCTCCATTTAAATCACTGGAGAAACCTCTTGGTCATTTTTTCCCTTCCAAAAACAACACAATGAGCAAGGAAAGGGGAAACAAAGGAATTAAGCAGAACCTTGGTAGTATGTGCAAACTCCATCCAAGGAAAAATAGAGTCAGTCTGATAGTATATATCAGTCTGAGTATATATAATACAGATATATATCTGTATACGTTTGGTGAAAATACCATGGCAAGCTTGAACTAGAAATGCAAGTGATGAGGTAGTTTTTAAGGTGATTGTGCTGACAGCACTGAGGGAAAAGCTCCTCAGATATTTCCTGGTGTACCTGTGCCTCCCCAGTTGTAGGAGTAGGTGAGGATCTCATTCTGCTCATTGGATGTCATTCAACATTTCCAATGGCATTGCACCAGCAACAGCAAGTGACCCTGTGACTGCAGTTAGGGCTGGCTAATGGCATCTTGCTCCCAGCCACATGGCAGAACAGCGATCTTGGCACCATAGCGTGGCATTGCCTGCCTGCTCAGCGCCAGCCCCTGCCCATCAGCCATGCAAACAAGAGCTGCTGCAGGCACTGGCATGTCCATGTCACCCCTGCTGAAACACGCTCCCGCGTGCCAGCAACACTTTGGCAAGCTCATGGTGCTCTGGTCACGGCCCTCCGTACCCCTGAGCATCCCCACTGCCTTTGGGGAGGTTTGCAGTCTCTCATGGGCCAGCAGCTCTTCCTGGGTACATGGCGGAAATGGGGCCCCTATGCCACTGTGTCATGACCCTGGCCTGTGTATTTCCATGTTTAATATCCCAGTCCTGTGAAGTCCTGCACCAAACCCCCACAGCTCTCCAGTCCAAGAGAAGCCATGGTCCATCCACAGCTGCCATCACTGAGCTGGCTCTCCCTGGTTTGAAGATTACAGCCAGCACAAAAAAAAGGTTTCCAGGACTTTCTCATCCTGTTTATACTGTTTCTTCTCATAGAAATGCGACAACCCCAGACCTCAGTAATCAAAAGGCAGCGCTCCAGTTATAATGAGAAGGGGAACAAAACCAGGAGGAAAACAGGGCAGCCTTGAACACAGGAGTCCAGAAGGAAGACAGGGTATGGGGCAGGCCGGAGCTTGCTGAGTATCTGCCTGCATGTGCCTGCATGCGCTATGCTGCGAACGCCCCTGCCTGGGGTTGGGTCTGACAGTATTCAGATGGGCAACAGAGGGAACCGTGCCTGGCGCTTTGGAGTAGGATAATTATAATCTGGGCTCTGCAAGTGTGGGTTAGCTTTCACTGAAATAAACTGCTCGAGTCTACGCTGAATATCAACATTGTAGGCACAAGGGGCACGGCAGTTAATTGTAGTAGGATGAAATACCTACATTTAATTATGTCAAATTATATAGAATTTGAGAGTTTTTCTGACGCATGCTATTTAAAGTTATGCCTAAGTGCACTTCCTTGCCTGAATAAAGCAGCTTTTGTTGCAAGATGTGGGCTTGCTTTGTAGTTTATGATTTATAGTCTTCACCACGTTTTGTCACTTTCTTGTTTCTTGACTGAGATGTTTCTGAACACCTCATTTCAGATAATGGGATGCAGCTAGAGAGCCATACTGTATACAGCCTCTTAAAAACGTATGAGCAGTGTTTTGTTGTATTTTATTTTCCTCCAAGTTCCTCGAGTATCTAAAGTATGCTCTTCACCAAAGATGTATATACAACACATGCACGCACAGCCAGTAGTCATTGCTGCACCAGCCAAAAATTCATGCACTTCCACACCAGCTGGATGGTGACAACCCAACTGACCTCCATTGCCAATATTTATTGACCAAACAAATCAGGAGTGCATAAACAGCCCCAGACCGGCCCAGCTGAGCTCATCCTTCAGCTCCGCATCAGTGGCAGCCTCCAGGGTTGAGCACCGGTTTGGGACGCTGCCTCAGGAGCCATGTGTTGTGGCACCAGGCTTGGCCTGCTCCTGTCGTGGTGGGGCTGGCAAATTACAAAGCAAGGAGCCTCCATCTCAGAGACACCTAATCATTTCCACTGTGGGCAGAGGAAATGAGCAGCTGGTGAAGCCACCCACACGGCTCAACAGACCTGGAAAGAAAAGAGAGTTTATGTGCAAATGGGAGCCTGAAATCTGGCTTGGTGGGCAGAAAGCGAGCCCACAGCTGCATCCCGGTGAGGGCTCACGGCACGTCAGCAGAGCAGCTGACATGTTGTTCAGCCTCAGTAAGCACCCCATGCAGCTGGTGGGGCTGGCCCCGACCTGAACCACTTATTCACATGGGAATGCACATGGGAACATTTCTGATCTGGTGCTCCTGCCATCGCGCAGCACCCTCAGCATCCTTTCAGAGCCAGACAGACACACTGCAGAGTGGCCGGTCCTGCACAAGCCCTGTCATCTTCTCAGCTGATATAGCCAGGATCTGGTGATGGAGAGGCAAACACTGATGTTTTCCAGGAGCACAGGACAATATAGTCGTGGCTTTATTTCTCAGATACAGCATTTGGTCCGTAAGTTCCCTGGCAGTGAATGGGGAGTGCTTGCAGCCATAACTCACCTGGCTGGAAGGGGCCGCAGCAAAGCTTGCCTAGCAGATTTCACAGCATAGCACCAGGGTTAATGAAAGGATTAAAGAGCTTCATAAATAAGTAATAAAAGAACAAAGCGCGCCTGAATTTCACCAGTCCCCATAGCTGAAAAATAAGCAGATACATTGAAAGAACCTGCTTAGAAAATGTCCCCATATTTCATACCTAGATGAAGGATCGTAAGCTTTCATTATGGATATGGACAGATGTTACTGACACAGCAGAAGGAAATGACTGAAAACCAAGGATTGTTTGTCCTTAAAAGCAAAATTCATCACATTTATTGGGAAAAATACTTTAAACTTCAGCCTCAGGGAGACATAAATTCACAAACAGCCTCATCCATTTCAGTGTGCATAGATAGATACAGACACAAATACCAGTTTGCTTTTGCAGCTATGCTTCACTGAGGTCATTTTAACCATGTCAATGACGTGAACGTCCTCCTCCCCCAAAACAGCAGGCTGAATGCAGGCAGTCCCTGCACTGCCACGAAACAGCTTTGCAAGAGCAGAGGTAGCATCAGCCTGAGGAGAGTGAGCTGGTGTGGCAACAGCAGAAACCCAGGTAAATTTTTGCCAGGCTTCGCTTAACCCACAGCACTGTGGTAGCTAAGGGCTCATTTAGCAAAGTCAGCAGCAAAACCCTCAGCAATGTCACTGCTCATAGCACAAAATGAATCACAGGTTCTCTCTCAAAAGCTAATTAGGTCAAGCGCCATCTCCCAAAGGCTCACACTGTGCATATGACAGCACCCTATCGCAGCCTGAGTGGGTGTTTCACCATCTTGATGGCTCTGAGCAGTGAAGAGCCGCAAGTCACCAAAACTGCCTCCGCGCTGGGGAAGGAGGAACCAGATCGAATGCAAGGGCTGGTATGGGATGCCAGCAGGCAGGGCGCTGCAGGCAGGTAACAGATGCACAGTCTGTGACAGCCAGGCTGGCTCCCTCTCCGGAGGGCCCAGGGCTAAGACTACCAACAGAAGGGAAGCCCGGGGAAGCTGGGACCACTGGCTGAGGGCAGGCAGGGCTGTGACCCCGCTATGAAATGCTAGTGCCCACCTCACACCTCTTCACCCTCTAATTCTCCTCACCCAGCAGCAGCAGCCGCCGCTGCTGCAGCATCTGCTCTGTCACTTCTCCCAGCTCAGCCCCAGACCCCCACACCCAGGGGAGCTGTGGGTTGGTTGTGTCATGGGGCAAAGCCAGGAAGCAAAGGACTGGGGGAGAAGGCATGGGATTCAGACTGCCTCTGCATTGCAAAGTAGTTCAACAACCACTTGCCTGTGGTTCAGCCATCTCTGTCTCAAGTGTAACAACCACCACTGAGGAACAGCTCAATAAGCTACACTTTGGTTTTGTTACAAGCGAGACAGAAGTCATTTTAAAAGTTTAAGTGCTGTAGTTGAAAAAGTAGCCAGGTTGTTGGCAAAAAGGGAGAAGGAAAACTCTACTGCAGAGATGGGTGGCATGACAAGAAAAACAATCATTGGAAAGGAGCAAGAGTTATGGTTACTCTAACCTTGTCCTTGGTCCTTTTTGCTATGTATCAACATTTGAATGGCAACCGGCTCACACTTTCCTTCCCAAGCTAAATTCTGTATTGTGAATAACACACAGAACCAGTGGCTTACAACATGAGATGCGATGAAGCCACCGGAGCTGCGCTTCAACAAGGCTGCACTTTGTTCCTCCGCTGCCTCACTGCTCTCTCAAGAGGCATCTTTGAAAATTGCTGAGGTCAAGCCAGGAGGCGTTGCAGCTTTATCATCACAGCAGACACAATATTCCTGGGTTTCATGGGATAAATAATTACCAACAAACACTCTACTATGTGACGCATTCTGCTCAAGCACCTTCTACTTTGACTTGAGGCACTGCCCTGCATCAGGCTGGGTGGTAGGGGAGAGCCTATAGCAATACATTGCAGCCGTGGGTCCTGCTGGAGGCACCTTCCCTCTGTCTCCTGCACAAACCAGCCCAAAATTTTAAACATACCTAGGTTGTCTCCTTCCTGCAAACCCCTGGATTAAGCAAATAAAGAGCGTGAGATGGCTGAGCTACTTGAGCTTGTGGCAAGCTGAGGTGCTGCACTGCACATGCATGCAGGCTTGGAGTCACGCAGTGCCTGTTGTGCCCTAGGTTGTCACTGAACAACAATCTCTTTAATGTCTCCTTTGTACCACCACCACTGAGACTAATCGCCAGGATGCGCTGCTCCAGACCAGCCAGACCCAGCTCACAGGGGTGAGCCAGCTCCTCCATTTGTCTCCTGTCATGGCTTATTTCCTGCCTGTCGTGTACCAAACTGCTCCTGTCGGGTACCACACTGCTCTGACTCAGCTGCCAGAGGGATGCACCACTGGGTCTGCGTGCCAGCTGCTGCCCACGCTGCCATCACCTGCCCTCGCACCAGTTGCTTCTCCAGCTCCTTGAATGTCACAGTCCCTGTGTCACCCCCATGGTCCTGCTGCCGCAGCTCGGGCAGAGGCAGGGTTTGTGGCAGTGCTCCTACCCTCTCCCCAAGCCAAGAAAAATGGTACTTGGGGTCCTGGAGTCGCTCTGCAAACCTATGGTATCCTCCACCCATCAGACCCTCAGCAAGGGCTGCCATGAGGTGGTCAGCCAGCCTAAACAGGCAGGGCAGCAGAGGGGAAGAGGGTACATCAGCTTTACTACCCCTGCCGTTCATGCCAGAGCCCTGGGAAGCCAAGCAAACGGCATTGTATGCAGGAGGCTCTCACTGACCTGCAGTTGGTACTGGCTGTGGGGACTGCTCTCCCTGCCAGCTCCCTACCAGCCACTGGAGCAGCCCTGCACTTCCACCATCTCCCTCGTCCTCCAGGCTTCCCCCTGGGAAGGTCGGGACGAGTCCAGATCAGGCATGAGCAGCCCAAATTCATAGTGGGAGCTAAACAGAGAGGCTTTTCCTGGAGGGGGAACAATTGTGCTTGTCTGTGCTGCTTCATCACCCAGGCTAAGGAGGATACCAGAAAGAGGTGTGGTGGAAAGACTGGAAAGAAACCATCTGCCTGCAGGCTGGGTCACTTACCTCGACACTGCCCGAGACCATATGGAACTGAAAGTAGCAGTGGCTCAGGCACGGCAGAGCTCACAAACTCTGCAAGGAGAGCGCAGGCAACATAAATTCATACAATTGCTGTTTTCAGCAAGTCCTCAGCTGCAAGCAAACGGAGTGCAAGTAAGCAGGAGTGATTTAATTATCATATAAAAGTAATTAATTAGATGCAGGAATCAACAGGGAGTACTTCTCAAACACTGGTGGCACATTACCGTCAGATGTAGAACAGTTAGCCACGGACCTTCATGAGCAAGAACAGACACTAGTTTCTACTCTTAATGTAGTTCAATTATTTTGGCTTATTTTTTTTCCTCCAAGAGAGACAAAAATGGTGTGGTTTTTTTTTTAACCTAATAAAGGGTTTAAAAACATAACCAAAGACCATAAAACAATTTCAAAGCAAATAACATAACCCCAACGCTGGTGCTGATTAAGTTTTGCACTTATAATATGAAATAAGCTAAAAATCAAGTTAATCAGTATTATTAATGAGGCTTAGTTCTTTCTGTTAGAGGGCTGGGGATGAGTAAGGTGATGTTAAGTATGGGTTAGGCCATTGATGTTTGTAGCGGTTGAACTGAGGGACAGATGATCTTCTCCTAGCTTCTTGCACCAGTTAGTACACCGTCCCAGCACCTGCCTAACACTTTGTGTGCTGCTTCTCCACTCTCTTCCCCTTGTGTCAGAAGCATGAAATAGGCAATGAAAAGTTAAGCACCTAATGCCCACATTTGGGCTGTGATCCCATGACAGCCACAGCCATTGGGGAATTAGATCCTGCTGCTCACACAAGCATCTAGCAACAAAACCCAAGATGACCTAGGGCCCCCAGCACAAGAGGGACATGGACCTGATGGAGTGAGTCCACAGGAGGGCCACGAAGGTGATTAGAGGCTGCAGCACCTCTGCTCTGGAGACAGGCTGGGAGAGTTGGGCTTGTTCAGTCTGGAGAAGAGAAGGCTCGGAAGAGACCTTAGAGCTGCTTCCAGTGCCTAAAGAGGGCCTACAGGAAGTCTGGAGAGGGGCTTTTTACAAGGGAGTGTAGGACAAGGGGGAATGGCTTTAAACTGAAAGAGGGGAGATACAGGAAGTTCTTCACTGTGAGAGTGGTGAGGCACTGGCACAAGTTGCCCACAGAAGCTGTGGATGTCCCATCCCTGGCAGTGTTCAAGGCCAGGTTGGACGAGGTTTGGAGCAACCTGGTCTAGTGGAAGGTGTCCCTGCCCATGGCCAGGGACTGGATCTAGATGAGCCTTAAGGTCCCTTCCAACCCAAACCATTCTGTGATTCTATGAAAGATATGCCTGAGATAGCAGGTATGACTGAGGACCAATGGGAGACCTGAACACTCCTAGACAAGCCGAAAGCCAGGCAGCATACCTTACAGCACCTCATGTGGCACTGTGCACAGACAACCAAGGCAGTCAGCAGAGTCAGTTTCAGTCTACAGAATGAGTCAGATTACTCTAAAGGCACTTTCTATCTAGCTCACCTGCTTTGCTCAGCCATACACACCTGTATCTCGACACTTAAATTTAGGTGTCTTAATCCTGAGCTGAATCCCACACACAGGTCCTGCAGGAAGCAAGGGAACTGCAGCTCCCTCATCCACCATTAACTCACCACTGTTGTTTATGGCTTTGCTGAACTTCGACCAGGTCCTACCCACATATTATCTTCAGATATTCATTAGAAACCGTGTGAGTTACAGCAGCCAACTCCAGCCATGGGACATTTATAAGGCTGGGGTTTTGCTCTAAATTATTCACCTCAAGGAACTAACAGTTCTGCATCAGCCTGTCATCCAGGAGACAATCCTTTCTTTCACATGCACAACATGTCATATATCCCACTTTATGTACTTTCTGGGGATTTGAGCAGTTTATTTTGAAAATTGAGGCATGCACCAATCTTAGTGCTAGCATTTTATACAAGCTCACAGAAAAATCATCAGACATCAGGTATCCAAGCCTCAGAAAACAAAGTGCTCCTTTTAGATGCCTGAACGCAGGCATCTTGTGCCATTTGAGATGCCCTAAGGCACCCAAGATACACACGGGGTTGGCAGATATCACATAGGGCCTATGGAAGCAGCAGCTGGAGACATGGAGACCATGCAGGATACCCCAGGGTGTTTCAAATGGTACTGGATGCCAAAGTATAAGCAACCGAATTAAGTCCTAAAAATCTTGTTTATACTGAAGTCAGATGTATGTCTCCCATATCTAACAAACACGTACTCCGCAGAGCAGCTAAGCAGCAAAAGAGCTACAAAAGAATTACATCCTTATTTCAGGTCTACTGAAATCTGGCAGAGCTTGCAGACTGTGTCAGCTTATTTTGTTATGAACATATAATGCTCACTGAACCCCATGAGCTGCTGTGATAACAATCTCTGCCAGCTTGCTGAATGGATTCCTTTCAGTTGCTGCCTCTGAAGTTATGTGGCTAGAACAGACCTTCTGCAATACACCAGTGCACCGGGAACACTGTTTTTTAGCTACAGGAGCAAGAGAGCTGTCTGAAAAGACTCATGAGCTCAGAATTGATTATCAGACCAGAGGAGAGGAAGGTCATTGTGTCAAGGCTCTGTCAAGGCTCCTGGCTACCGCAGTGAGAATGTACTACTGGCTAATCCTCTTATAAACACATGCACTTCCACAAGGGAGAATACCTCGAATGATTTAAATCCAATTTTCACTAATTGGTGCACTGTTTATTATGATGAAGTTGTTACAGCACTACGTTCTTAGCTGAGCTAGATGACAGACAAAGAGTATACAAGTCTTTCCTCTTGCAGTTAATAAATCTGGGATCCCAATATGCCCTTGTATTTCTTGAATTCCAGTATCAGGATCCAGCATTAAACTATACATAATAATTATTTCCAGCAATTTCCAACATGACTAGATAGATTATTAATTTTCTGGACAACCAACAAGGAGTACTGACATGATTTTGCTTTAGAAGGTGTTACTTCAAGTGAAGCAATCACTGTTCAGGTTAAATCTGAGAATATTCCTACGCACATTTTTTGCATAATCTAATTAAGAGACCTAAGTAGTTAAAAACCAGATAATATGACTTATCTATGGATTTTATTATTAAGAAATTAATGAGAAACAGTTATTTGTGTCTAACAGTATAGGCCTTCCTGTTCAGTTTAGAACTATATGTCATTTTTCTATAATATGCACTCTAAACAGCCGCCATCCTTGAGCACAAGTTACGTGAGTGGATACTGCCATCTAGGCAGGCTGCTGGGAGCAGCACCTGGTTTAGAACACCAGCTGCCTTTGCCAGGGAAAAAATATTCTATCATCCAAAACGGAGAAGAAAGGAAAATATTTTATACTATTAAAAAATGACACATCACCACTCACTGAAACACAAAACCAGCCCCTCAACCAGACTGTAGCAGTCTACATTAACAGCAAATATTGTCTACATGTTTATTGAGAAATACATTATTCTCTATCTCCATACACACAACTTGAACTTAAGCTGTGCATTAAATTACAAACTGCTTTTAAATTTAAAAACCTCAAATACAAAGTGTATAGTATTAAGGCTATTAATTACAAAAGCATATTTTACTATGGCAGTACTATAATTGTATCTATTTTATATGCTTTAAAATACAGTAACTACATTTTTAGAAGATAGTTACTAAAATATCTACTGATTTTCATAAAAGGGAGAAATAATTTTTTAAACCATTTTTCTTCATAAAACCAAAAGTTTACATCCAGCACAAAAAATATAAAATATATAATGCATCTATTTTTTAAAACAATAATAAAATTCTATACACGGCATTTACAGAAGATTTACAGACAGATGGCTATTAATATCATTTTATTTTGATTTGAAACATTAATAATTAGCTTCATTATCAAGTTGTAGGATTCTGCACGGAATGTATGAACTAGGAATGCAGAATCTTACATAAAATATTAGCAGGCCCTGAAAAGATGATCATTTAGCACCTTCCATCTGTACAAGTCCTTTTTGAGTTGAGTTCTCTGGAGCGCAATAATTGCTCCATGTTACCAACACTGAAATCACACTACAGGGATTGCACCTGAGATTTGGGAGCATGACACAAATTACCTCAGAGCCCTGAGAAGCACACCACTTTGAGGTGCAAGTGTGTGCACTTGGGCACCCATAATCAAAGGCCGTATTTCCCTTGGATTTCAGTGGCTCACCTCATTAACAACCTCACAAACCATCAAAGTAGATGATGGAGGGATATGGGGGTAATATCCACTGACATTCAGAGCAAAGTTATCCTCCTGAGTTTCCTCCCTGCCATGTTTTAGCCACCAACTTGAGGACTGCCCTGAGCAGGTTTGTGTACAAAGTTATTCTTTCTCCTTGAAAGATCCCCCTGAATAATAATGGAAGTGTGGCTGTCTGGCTACTGGCATACATCATGCCACCCCTCTCCACTCCTTCCCCCGTGCAATAAGAAGCAACACAGCATGAGATTGATTTGGTTGCTTTGCTCTCTGTACAAAAAGACTATGAAATGCTGAATTCACACTTAATTTAGTTGGTGGAAAAATGAGCAGAGCTGGTACCAAAGGAATTCAGTAATAAGCTTTGCAACTACTGTGCTGGAAGAAGATCTGCTGCCCTTTGAGCAGTGCTGGAATGTAGGACAAGGGAGGACAAATTTCACAACGCGTTTGCTGTGTCCTTGGCGTGTCATACGGAAAAGAAGGGTAGTATTGAAAATTAAGCAAACCTCAACTGAGGTCAGAAGCCTTCAGTCTGAAAGCCTGGACCTCTTTTTGCACTTACTTAGGGATGTTCAGTGCCCTTTATATTAGCACAGGAAAACCAAACATTCAGGTTTAATTTTACACTAGACTAGAGTCTTTTTGGTAATTCTGTATTTCTGTGTCCTCACCAATAAAAAATGAATGTGCACTGCCTCTTCCACCACTGGCATGCATATGCCACGGTACTGTTACCTTTCCTCAACACACTGGCACATTTTGCACAGCTGCTTAGCAGCAAACTCAAGTTCAGGGAAGGAAAGAATGAAGGAGGGAAGGAAAGAAGGTAGGAAGGTAGGAAGGAAGGAAGGAAAGAAGGAAAGAAGGAAGCATGGAAGGAAGAAAGGAAGGAA
>JANHGB010018265.1:0-19636 GCA_026283785.1 Coracopsis vasa | reverse complement strand
CAGTGTCCCCCCTATTAGCATGTCCTTTAATTCTCACCCATAGACTATCAAGTCGTTCATCTGTCCCTGGGTAGAACTCGATGCATTCCTGTTGCTCTCCACCATGAGAGAGCAACTCCACCACTCACCTCCCTAACCTGTCCTTTCTAAGCATACATAGCCAGCCAAGATAGCATTCCAGTCATGTGAGCTATCCCACCATGACTCAATAATAGCAGTGAGAACATGGCCCTGTGACCACACATAGATTTCCAGTTCATCCTGTTTATTTCACATTCTGCGCACCTTTGTATACAAGCAGTTAGGAGAGGTAATTTCACAACCAGGTTCCCTGGAAAGTATGTAAGAGGATTCACCATAACCATAAAAACTCTCAGTGCAGTTAGCCCTTCATTCCTCATATTGAGAGGTAGTCAAGTAATATCTCTCACTGCACTGGTTGGCAAGATCTACTCCCCAGGAGGAAGCACTGGCATGAGTATTGCCACTCTGGACCTCAACCCCTGCGTCATTCAGTTTAAAGCCTGCTCACCAAATTGGCCAGCCTGTGGCCAAAATTCTCTTGCCCCTTCTATTCAGATGGATCCCATCCCTCCCTATCAGTCCACAATCATAGAAGCGCAAACCATTGTCATAAAAGCCAAAACCTTTTTGACAACTCCAGCCATGAAGCAAGTCACTGATCTGCACTATGCATCTGCTTCTGGCTGTCCCCACTTCACTAACCAGTAGGATAGACAAGAAGATGATTTGGGCACCAGTGTTTTTCACCTGCCTCACCAGGGCTCTATCGTCTTCATTGATCCTACCTAGTTTTTGGCTTGCGGAGTCATTTGTACCCACATGAAAAAATAACATCGGGTAGTAGTCCATGCTCTTTACAAGTCGGGGAGCTCTCTCAGCAGCATTACAGATCCTGCCCCTGGTCAGCAGCGTACCTCTTGTAACTCCCTATCAGGCCAGCGGATGGGCACGTCAGTGCCCTTCAACAGCGATTTGTCCATTATGATTGCTCAATGTTTCTTTTTATGGCAACGACCATGCACTGCTGGTGCAGGCTCTCCTCGAGGGCCTTGCTTGTGGATATCTGAAGCCTTCAAAGCATCATACCTGTTATTGGTCTGGATGTTGGAGGGCGGGCATTGAGTCGGAGGCCTGCTTTTGTGGGTCACCAGAGTCCAAGGTGCCTCAGACTCAGCAGTGTCCTCTGTAGGTACACGGTTGTGAAGTCATGTATCTCTCTCTATTTCAGCCCCCCTAACACTGTGCAGCCTATCCACTGTTTCTTGTAGTTCTGCCAACTGCCACAACAGGTCCTCAACCTGTGCAGATTCTGTGCAGGTACTAGCTTTACCTCTAGAAGAGTTATCTGAGCATCCGTCACAGGGTACCACCTGTACTGATATCACTTTCCTCACCAGTTGTGTCTGAGTGGAAACATCAGACTTCTCAGAGGCTGCTTCAGCAGACACGCTGGTTTTGGCTCTGAGTCAAGTGCATACCACCATGGCAGAGACCTAGAGCACTTAGTACTCCCCTGAGATACTGTGCAGTCTGCAGAGACCCCCTGGCACGAACCACTGCACTATGCTCCTGGTCACCATGCTCCTTACAGCCTTTCAATCTTGTGTGGAAGCTCATGGCTGATTGGGGGGCTAAGTGCTGCCAGGACTGGCCAGGGCTGGGGGCTGCTGTTTGGTGTCCCTGGGCTTAGAAGCCCGCACACAGGGATGAGCTGAGCTCAAACCCCTGGTTCACTGCAATCACCACCACTGCTGCCTCATACAGAGCATCCAAATGGTAATTTGCCGGAATCTCACTTTAAAGCTTCCAGAGAATGCAATGAGGAGGGAGGTTGGATCTTCATCCAAACATACAGGAAAGCTTGACTTCCTAGAAGTCCTGTAGTCCAGTTCCTGGCCCTGCTCCAAGGAGCATTTCAGATTTAATCCTATTAGAAGGCAATATAAAATGCAAGAATAGGCCAGGGAACAAGGACTCAAATTCTTGAGCAGAAGACTGGAACACACCTCATTCTTGAAGATCGCTCTGAACTGAGACTTGGTGGAGCCATCTTCACATGCCATAAGTCAACCCCCACGTCTCAGAGTTAACTTAAAGGCACTCACCTGTGCCAAAAGTCCTGGGTGCCCTGGTCAGGCAACTCCTTCCATCAAGCTATATTGAAAGCCTGAGAGAGTTGGGGTTGTTCAGCCTGGAGAACAAAAGACTCTGGAAAGACCTTTTTGTGGCCTCTCAGTTCTTAGAAGGAGCCCTTCCAACCCAAACTATTCTATGATTCTATGATTCTATTTCCTACCTCCCCATCATTACCAGAGCTTGTCTCCACCTCCTGTGAAGCCAGAAAGAAGCTGGCTATGACAAGTGATCAATTTTTATTTTCTGCCTTGTTGAGCTTAAAAAAAAGTCAGTAACTCTTTATGGCTGTTTTTAACAGTGAAAACATTCAGGTGGACCCCCTCTCTTCATGTCTGCTGTGATGTCAGTGGATCACCCACAGTCTGATCCACTGCCAGATTATCCTAGAAGTCTTCTTGGTGCCTGTCTAGGGGGATAGGTGTGTGTCTGTAGTTTATTCCCAAACACAGGTCTACTTTTCTCTGGAGTTACCTCCAGTAAGAGAAGTGACCTTTTCCAGCTGGGTAACTCTTTGACAAGAACTCAAGTGTCTACATGACATCAAAAAGGCTACCCCCTTTTTTACTGAGGACAGATCCCACCTATGTGAAGACCTGTTACTTGCGCTGGTTTGTTAATTTTTCCACAGTTAGTATGGGGTGATGTTTTGGATTTGTACTGAAAACAATGTTGATAACACAGGGATGTTTTCATTACTGCTGAGCAGCGCTTACACAGGGTCAGAGCATTTTCTGCTCCTCACACCACCAGCAAGGAGGCTGGGGGTGCACAAGAAGCTGGGAGGAGACACAGCCAGGACAGCTGGCCCCAACTCACCAAATGGATATCCCATAATGTACAACATCATGCTCAACATATCAAGCTGTGAGAAGAAGAAGAAGGAATGGGGGGGGATATTTGGAGTGATGGTGTTTGTCTTCCCAGGTAACCATTACGAGTGACAGAGCCCTGCTTTCCTGGAGATGTCCTGCCCATGGAAGTGGTGACTGAATTCTTTGTTTCGCTTGCCTGTGCAGCTTTTACTTTACTATTAAACTGTCTTTATCTCAACCCATGAGTTTTCCTACTTCAACCTTTCTCATTCTCTCCCCATCCCACTGAGGGTGGAGTGAGCGATCAGCTGTGTGGTGCTTAGCTGCCAGCTGGGGTTACCACAACATTGCTCTAACATGATGTAAATCCATTCAAGGAAAATGAGGACAGGATGTGGGAGGCATTACCAGTTTGGAGTCAGATTCATTAAGAATCTTAGATTTCAACAAGGCAGGAGCAATGGGAAACAGCTTCTTAGTGTCTCTCTTCAACAGAGAAATTCAGAACCGATGTACCTACCTCAGAACACCTGCACATGGAAAAGAGAATCACCAGGATCCAGCCTGCGCTAAATGTTGGGACAATGGGAGATGTGTAACACTGCTCAGAGCCTGGCTAGCTCTGTTTTATGCTCGCAGGTGGCAAGCCTGTCTCCTTAGAATGAGAGAGAAGTAACACCTACAACTTCTCTTTGCAAGTACTGACAGGAGTTGCAAAGAGAGAGAGAGAGAACAGGACAGAGTTGCTTCTTTCAAAGGAGGGCAAGAAGTGCCTGTCTGTGAGGCATGAGCTAATTGGCTAGACACCTCTCCACGAGCGTCACATTCGAGCTCAATGTTCTCCTTAGCCAGAGGGCACTCAAATCACTGTCACTTACCAGTATTAAGATCACTGAGGCACAGGGTATTTTCTGGCTTGTGGAAGATGCTATCTTTGTTACTGCACAAAGCTCTGGCGTACCACAGAGATTTCTGTGGCTTGCCCATTGCAATCACTAAACCTCATTTCAAAGTATTTCATTTCTTCAGCTCTCACTTCCCCGTTCCGTAAACTTGTTTACCGAGAGAGAAAACACAGCAAAACATACATCACTACTTTCTATGTTTTGATCCCAGGCAGAATAATCCTTAGTGACAACTCCCTTAAGATGTATGTATTTCCTTTGTCAGAAATTAAATGCTTCTCGGTCGCTACAGATGACATGTGAAACTGAACTCTCCCTTACCTCAGAAGATGATTCTAATTAAAACTTACAGAAGGTGTCCAAGGTGTTCATCATTGGGAGTGTTCAAGGGGTGGCTGCATGGGGTTTTGGGCAGCCTGATGTAAAGGTATGGGGAAAGGGGCTGCTCTCGCATTGCAAGGGTTTGACTAGACAATCTTTAAAGGTCACTTTCAACCCCAAAATTTATATGATTCTATGAAGTAGTGATTGTAGCAGATTCAGGGAAAACAGTAAAGAAGGGGGCTTTGAGCAACCTGGTCTAGCAGAAGGTGTCCCTGCCTGTAACGAGAGGGGTGGAACTAAATGATCTTTAAGGCTCCTTTCAACCCAAACAATTCCATGGTTCTCTGACTCAACTATGTTAAGTTTAGAGGACGAAGTCACGGTGCAGGGCCGCGCACAGCAGCTCGGGACCTACAGCCTGCCCCGCAGGAGCCGGCCTGCGCTGCGGCAGAACCGGGCTCCGGGCAGCGCTCCGCACGACGGGCGTTGTACCGGTACCGAGCCCGCTGCGGGACATGCCCGTCGGAGACCCGAGCCCGGGCCGCGGCTCGGCGGGGGGAGCATCGTGTCCCCGCCTGCCCGCCCCGGGGAGGCGGCGGACTCCCCTGTGAGTCACAAAGGGGACGGTCCCGGCCGCGTCGCTGAAAAACGGTCTTTGTCTCCGCGGCCCCGTCGGGCAGAAGGCGGCTCTGCAACGGCGCTGCAGGACGCCTCGCAGCAGGAGACCGCGGCGCGGGGCCCCGGCGTGAAGACCGCCGGCAACCCGAGCCCCCGCCTGGCCCATGGCGGGGCCGCAGCTTCCCGAGGAGGGCTGCTCCTGCCGTAACAGCAACTGCTTGGAGCGGCCGCTGAGGCGGCTCTTCGAAGGGCTGGGAAGCGGCGTGGCTGCCTGCCCCTGGCCCTTCGTGCTGGTGCCGCTGCTGCTGTCGGGCGGGCTGGGCTCCGGCTTCCTCTTCTTACCGCAGCGGCAGGCAAACGACATCGAGGGGCAGTTCACACCGATCGGGGGGCCCGCCAAGGCTGAGCGCTATTTCGTGCTGCAGCACTTCCCCACCAACGACTCGGAGCGCTTCTCCGTTCAGCAGCTGCCCACCGAGGGCGCCTACGCTGCCCTCATCGCTGTAGCGGCGGAAGGGAGCTCGGTGCTGGCTGCGGAGGCGCGGCACGATGTGCAGAAGCTGGACGAGGCGATGCGCTACCGCGGCTACGAGCAAGTCTGCGCCCGCAGCGACGGCGTCTGCGCCAGCCCCAACCCGCTGCTGCCGATGCTGGGCGACGCGGAGGCGGCCGCCCTGGAAAAGCTCACCTTTCCCGGGAGCGGCCCGCTCTTCCTGGGCACGGCGCTGGGCGGCGTGCAGACGGACGCCAGCGGGCGGGTGCTGTCGGCGCGGGCGCTGAAGCTGGTGTATTACCTGCGGGAGGACGGCCCCGAGGCGGCGGAGAGCAGGCAGTGGCTGGAACACTTCTTGCAGGACGCCCCGTCGGACCTGCCAGCGATGAACTTCACCTCCATTCAGGTAGCAGAGGGGAGGGTACAGGCGTGCGGGGACCGCCGAGATCCGAAGTGCTCGGGCAGCCACATAGCCGGAAAGGAAAGGAGATGGTGGAGGGAAGAGCAAGGATGGCGTGCAGGTTGCGAGGGCCTGAGTGCCAGCACGATGTTTAGCGTTGCTTGTGCGTGTGTGTATAGATCAAGAAAAAGAGTAGAAGTGCTTCATCTTTTCTTTCCTTGTTGTTTTAACAGGTGACTTACTTCACCTCGCTGTCCAGACAGCTGGAGTTTGAGGGAAACACCAAGAGTGTGATCCCACTCGTCTCCATAACGTATTTCTTGACAATAACCTTTTCAGTCGTCTCCTGCCTAAGGTAAAATACCTTTTAACCTAAGGATGTTCCAACGTCTCACCATTTCATAGTGAAGAATTTTTTCCCAATATCTAACGTAAATCTCCCCTCTTTCAGGTTAAACCCATTCCCCCGTGTACTGTCATTACACGTCCTTGTAAAAAGTCCTTCTCCCATTTGTCTGTTCTCTGAAGCTGTCAGTCATTTCTGCAGTCCCCAACTCATAAGAATCCTTTTGGTAGTAATGGTTTTGGAACTATTTAAACTCAACCCCCCTACACTTTATCTTTTGAAGAGGTCTGAGGTGCTGCAGCTTTGGCCCTGGAAAACACTGTGACAAAGTAAACATTTTGAATTATGATTAGGTTCTAGTTTACCCTGTGCAGGGAGGGTTCAACAGCATGATCTGGCCAGCCTGGCAGCAGCAGAATCTGCACAAGCACTTCTGTTGGATAAAACTTAACAACTCAACTTGGCATATGGAGACATCCACCAAATAGATGCAGAAAAGTTGTCATTTGGGGGGGAGGGAAGAAATAAGTTGTGCTGTTCCTAAGGTTGTTCTTTCGTAGCTTCTATCCTCATTCCACCCACAAGCGTCAGTTAAAAAGGAGAAGGACACAGGGGAGGTGGAGGAGGAAGTATGCCATGTTAAGACCTGTTTGCACACTTTTTCTGCCACCTGCTCAGTTAGAGTACAGCTGAATGAGCACAAGCTTCATAGATCGCTGCAAGTTTGGGTAGAGCTTTAGGTATTCTGCTTGCTAGGAGAGTCTGAGCCTTTACCTGCTACTCACAGAGCAGCCCTTTCTTTGTGCTGATGGAGGGTGAACCATTGTACATTTGACAGCCCTACAGCTGTGCTTGAGAAAGAAAGTACTCAGAGGGTGGGCTTATTGGTGTAGTGCTTGCATCAAGCATCACGCCCTTAGATTGTATGATTTCTGGATATCAACTGTCTCACGCATGGCCGTTTGTGAGCGCAGAGAGAGCAAGGGTGGTTCCACCAACACACACTTCTTGCCTTGGAAGTGAGAGTCTCTTATATCTCAGAAATGGTACAGCCTGGAAAACATTACTGACCAGGCAAGAAGTAACTCTTTACCCCCTCAGTGTGGTGTGAAGTTTCTCACTGGGAGCATTTCTTGGGGGATCCTTGAGCCAGTTCTTGGCAGTATCTTAGGAAATGGCTTTCTGAAAAGAAAGATCCTCTGCACAGCACTTAATGCCTGGGAGATGCTTTTGTACTACAGTGATGCCAAACCAAGAACCCATTCAAAGGACAGAGCTTCTAAAATTCATAATTTTGGGGGGTCACCCTAAATCTGACCTCTAACAGGAAGAGCTTACATATCTTCATTTGCCAACTCTCTTGTTATTGATGCAAAGACTGGTACACATCTTTACACTTATATGTGTAACTGGCCAGCATTAATAATGTATTCAGCACCTCCTGTATAAATTAATCTTATCCAATGCTCACACCTCCTAGCAGGTTTTATCAAGAGTTCCCTACACATAGAGGGTATCATTGATACATGTGCACTTGTCATGCCAAGCAGCTTGGTGAAGTATTTGACATGTAACTAATATATTCCTTAAAATATTTTCAGACTGAGCTGTATAAGAAATAACGTCTGGCTTGCATGCTTTGGAGTGATTTCTGCCGGTTTAGCTGTATTAAGCAGCTTTGGATTGCTGCTCTTCTGTGGAGTGCCGTTTGTGATCACAGTAGCAAACGCACCATTTCTTATTCTAGGTAAGTAGGAAAAGGGAGTCGCATTCAGGTATAAAGACTAAAGTAGAGTTAAAACAACCTGGCAATATGGCTCTTACTTAATGTGAGCATCAGGTCGTACGCAGTTCCGTCCTGCAGTGAGGGAAGGAGACGCTCAGCTCCTGCAGGCAAGGGCGCTGCTCAGCTCAGCGTACCCGCCCTGGGACTGCAGCTGTGCTACGGCAGAAGGGCAGCTCTTCCCCCAAAACGATGCCTGCTCTAGTCCCACTGCTGTGGCATGAAAGCTATAAACGAGAGGGTGGTAAGGTTAGCACTTCTGGCATTGTTCTAGTATCACTGGTAATTTAGCCATGATGATTAGTTACTTATTTAGCTAGTGCTAATACATGAGGTGAGCTCAACCAGCTTCTGTCACTGCTGTTTTCTGTAGGTGTACTATAAGCACTTCATAGAATCATAGAATAGTAAGGGTTGGAAAGGACCTTAGGATCATCAGATTCCAACCCCCCTGCCATGGGCAGGGACACCTCACACTCTCCAATACTTACACCGTATTTATGTATCTTATTAGCTCTGGATAAGTTTGTCTACTCCAAACCATTTTGTTGTAATACCATTCTATGGGGCTGCTGAATTTGTCAGAAATTTAAGCAGGTGCAGAGGTCTTCCCCAAACCATTCACCTCCTTGCCACCTCTTTTTGCAGTACACTGAGAACTCCCTAATTCTCTACTGTTACTCAGCCTCAGGATAGCTCAACAGCAGCACCATGAGCATGTGGCCAGCATGCAGCTCATGCTACACTAGCACTGACTTAACCCAGTACCTGTATTATGAGGTGAATATGAGGAATAAGTTACCATGAGTTTCTGTATCCCATTTTTAGAGCGTAGTCTTTGGTGGGATAAACTTGGGCCTGAGTATGGCTTAAGCAATGAGCAGGACTTTGTAATTTCAAATAAGAAAACCATTTTGCTTTGTTAAGATGTGAAATTTCCTCTGTGATACAATGACTATATACCTAGCAGTCTCATTTAGCTATACAGCTGAAGTGATGCACCATTCAGGCCACCAGCTCCCCCCCAAAAATGCAAGGAAGTATCATCACATCACGTTTGCACAGATTGCTTGACAGCCAGTGCTGAACTTTCCAAATAACATTAGATAATGTTGCTGCAAATAAATTACTGCTTTTAAAATCCTTAACTGGTCTCCTATATGATAAAGTCATATGATACTTTCTTGGTCTTGGTCTCATGCAGAGGAAAGCACATGGAACTCCTGGGATGATAGAGGCTCTGCATCATACTAGCTGTCTAATGCAAATGCTCCTTGGGGCGCATGACATTTCTTTGTTTCCTGCATAATTCAAATGCATTTTGTATTTGCTTTTGTTTGCTTATCAATTGCAGAAGCTATACACTTCAGAGAGACACTTCTGTATACTTGGGAAAGGGCTTACGCCAGTTTCTTCAGATCTTTGTAAATAACATGCAGACTCTTCCTTGCATTAAAGCAAACAAATTATCAGTACTTTAGATGAATTGCTTTGAAGCCTGCCTGCTTTCTGGAAGCAGCCTGCTTGCTGCCATCCAGTAGTACCTTTCGATGTGCTGCCTAATTCATCTTTGCATATCTACTGGCAATTGCCTGTTTAGGCAGCAGATAGTGACTTCATTTACTCTTTTATGCTTAGCTATATCATCTATGCTTGCTCCTCTGTTCATGTAGTCTTGCTTTCCTTTTTTGTGTGATTAATTTTCAGGGAATACAAGAGCCCTTGATAGACCAACATTGGCAAAATACTGAGAGGTCTATGATTAAAATCTCAGTTGTTAGCAGGGCTGAGAGAAGCACATTGGCTCTTCCTTTTTGAGCTATGGCTGACTTACTCTGGTGTCTTAGCAAAAACTCTAGCCCAGGATCCAGTCTTCCAGGCAGGATTTCCCAGGACTCTGTAGGTAATATATGTGAGCACAGCAGTATAAATGTGAAGATAAATGAATAATAAATCATGAATAAATGCTCAAAGATAAACTGGAGAGAAGGCAAGTGGAAAGTGGAAAGCATGAATAAATGAACCACTGGAAAACTGAGATCACTGTTCTTCCATATGGTAGCAACTGTTCTCCCTCTCTGCTGAAGGCAGAGCGAAGAATTATTGGTCTAATTTGCTATACTGATAAAAAAGATTCCAGAGGTAATGGGGGACACTTCCAGTGATGAGGATAGTTGAGCATCAGAATAAAGGATTCATTTAAATCTACATCACTGGACACCTGGAGAGCAGGTACAACACACATATCAGAGGTGGACTAGGTGTGCTCAGTCCTTCAGCAGAGTAGGGTGAAGGATCAACACACACCAGGCCACCAGGAGTTTCTGAAATGTAACAAATTCAGCTACACACAACGGATTTTTTCCCCCTACATCAGCACCACAGCCATGTCAATAGCCTAGCTTTTCCAAAATTTTATGCAGGCTTAAATGTGAATAATTTTGTACTTGTGTTGGGTGTTAGTGGAGGTTGCCATTTGCGATGCAGCATTAAACTTTTCTGCTCTTGCAGGAGTTGGTGTTGATGACATGTTCATCATGATCTCTTCCTGGGAACAAAGTTTAAGAAAGAAAGATAAACCCAATGTTAAACTTCTGCTGGCTGAGACCTACTCAGAAGCAGCACTTTCTGTGACCATCACCACCCTCACAGATGTTTTGGCCTTCTTCATTGGCACCTGGACTGCTTTCTCATCTGTGAGATCATTTTGCCTCTATACAGGCACTGCCTTTGTTTTCTGCTACGTATATACCATGACCTTCTTTGGGGCAATTATTGTATTGAATCATAAAAGGGAGCAAGGAAACCGTCACTGGCTAACTTGTATGCCTGTGGGAGTAGGTAAAGACCAGGCTGAGAAGTCCTGCCTATACAATGCCTGCTGTATAGGCAACTGCTCTGGGCAGTCATCTCAGCCAGAAAGTGAACATCCAATGACCATGTTCTTTACAAAGTATTATGGCCCTTTTTTAACAAATCAATGGATCAAGACACTTGTGGTGTTGCTGTACGGAGCGTACTTGGCTGGCAGTATTTATGGATGTACTCAGGTGAGAGAAGGCATCGATCTTCGAAACCTGGCGAATGATGACTCTTACGTTATTCCATACTATGATGACAATGACAAATACTTCTCAGCATATGGGCCCAGGGTCATGGTTGTTGTTACTGAAAGTGTAGATTACTGGAATGAGACTGTTCGTCTTAGCATTGAGAACTGCACACAGGATTTAGAGGGCATTTCCTACGTAGATAAGAACTTTTCACAGTCATGGCTAAGGGCATACACAGAATATGCCAAACAACGGTCACTAAATATAAATGATAAGGGTATCTTCATTAGTAAATTACCTGAACTGTTCCAGTATGTTCAGACTTTTGAGTGGGACATTAACATGACTCGTGATAAAATAGAAGCTTCACGTTTCTTCATCCAGACGGTGAATGTGACCTCAGCAATTGATGAGAAGAATCTTGTAAATCAGTTGAGAGAGACAGCCAAGCAGTGCAGTATTCCATTAATGGTGTACCACCCAGCGTTCATCTACTATGATCAGTACCTGGTAATAGTGCAGAACACCATCCAGAATGTCATTGTTGCTGCTGGGGCAATGCTTGTTGTCTCCCTTCTGCTTATTCCCAACCCACTGTGTTGCTTGTGGGTGACTTTTGCTATAGCTTCTGTTATAGTTGGTGTTGCTGGCTTCATGACATTTTGGAAAGTCAATCTAGATTCCATATCCATGATCAACCTGGTCATTTGTATAGGGTTTTCAGTGGATTTTTCTGCTCATGTTTCCTATGCCTTCGTTGTGAGTAGAGAGTCATCAGCCAACAACAGGGCAATTGACGCTCTGTCCCTGCTAGGTTACCCAGTACTACAAGGTGCAGTTTCTACTATATTAGGAGTAGTTGTCCTGGCTGCAGCAAAAACCTACATCTTTAGGACATTTTTCAAGATCATGTTCCTTGTTATTTTGTTTGGGGCTCTTCACGGCCTTGTTTTCATTCCGGTGTTTTTAACCTTTTTTGGAAACTTTGGCAGATCACCCCACAGTACCGAATATAAACCAGAAGTGCCTAGGTATAGAGATAATGAAGATTGTCCGTGACTAAGTTAAGCGTAAAATATTTATATTAATTCTATGTAAATGTAAACAAATCATTTGTAAATGTAAAATACGTGTATTTATTACATGTAGAATAAAATGCAGTGACTTTCAGGAAGAGAAGAAATGGAGAAAATGAACAACAGAAAAATAAATACAGGAAAGCCAGGCAAGAGAAACAGAAGAAATGAAAACACACAGAATGGATTTGCATTTCTCATTGTGGCGTGTGCTTGACTAACACCTTAATGTTGCTAAATATATCATTGTGACTTGTTTACTGAATGTGTTAAAATTATTATAAACATTGATCACTGCATCAGCTTCATGGATTATGTTACAGGAAACGCACACAGGGGTGAATAACAATTCCCACAGGTTTGCATTGCCTGCCTTGGTTACCTTGATGCTGTAACTCAGACCAGCACTGAGCCTGGAGACAACTTCCCCCCAGGAGGGGAGACTCAGACATGGAAGTTTTACAGCAAAATTACAAGAGGTCAGAACTGCCTCGGACTGCAAGGACTCGTAAGCCTTCAGGAGACAAAGTCCCCTTCATAGGCTTCTAATGCAGCACAAGAAACCCTAAGGGAAGAAAAACTGACTCGCATTTTCTATTCAAATCCTTCTTTTCTTGGTGTCCTGTTTTCTAATTAAGATTAAAGGTCATGTAGCTTTAAGAAGGTCATGTGCCACTGCTGTTGGCTGCAGTCTGCAAAGAGATATGTCGTAGGTGATTGGGCTTGTGTGTACCTCCTGGGTGACCACGACAGCAGAAGCTGTGCCATGGCATGACAGGGCAAGGATTCACCAGAGAGAATCACACCCTGACTGAAGACAAAGTGGAAAAGCAATTCAGGTTTAAGCTTCATAAACTCTATTGTGTTCATCAGTGACAGTGCACCCTGTGACATGTTGATAGAACAGAGGAGTTCTCACTGAGTAAGAGCTAAGACTGTAAGGTAGTCAGGATTACAGTCAGCAGCATTATATTTCCAACTTTACTTCCAAATTCTCTACCTCCTGCACCACCACCCCCCTATCAGTGCAGAGGGAATGGGGGTTGTGGTCAGCTCATGATGTCTCTGCTGCTCCTTCCTTCTCAGACGAGGGCTCCTCACACTCTTCCCCTGCTCCAACAGAGGGTCCCTCTCATGGGAAGACAAATCTACACAAACTTCTCCAATGTGAGATCGCCCTTTCCGTAGGCTGCAGTTCTTCATGAACTGCTCCAGTGTGGGTCCCTTCCACAGGTGCAGTCGCTCAGGAGCAGGCTGCTCCAGCATGAGTCCCCTATATCACCAGTCCTGCAGCAAACCTGCTCCAGCATGGGCTCCTCTCTCCATGGGTCTTGCCAGGAGCCTGCTGGCCCAGGAGTGTGGGCTTCCACAGGCTCCTTCAGGCATCCCCCTGCTCCAGCGCGGGGTCCTTCCCAGGGTGCAGGTGGATACCTGTTCCACCAAGGACCTCCATGGGCTGCAGGGGGACAGCCTGCCTCACCACAGGCTGCACCATGGGCTACAGGGGAATCTCTGCTCCAGCACCCAAACCACCTCCTTCCCTACTTCTGCACTGGCCTTGCTGTCTGCAGAGCTGTTCTCACACATATCCTCAACTTCTCTCTCCAGTTGCAGTTGTGCAGTTTTATTTGTCCTCATCTTAACTGTTATTCCAGAGGCACTACCACCATCATTGATGGGATCGGCCTTGGCCAGCAGTGGGTCTGTTTTGGAGCCGGCCGGCATTGGCTCCCTTAGACATATGGAAAAGTTTGAGCAGCTTCTCACAGAAGCCAACCCTGTAGCCCCTGCTACCTTGCCATGCAAACCCAATACAGTGGTCTCCTATCTCTGCCCAGCCATTATATGAGGAAGAATTTCAGCTCCTGGATGCACCTGAGAACACCAGTGCCTAAAATAGGCAAGTTTCTTTGAAACCCCACAGACAACACAAGCATGTAGGTGCATTAGTGAGGTCTAACTTATTTTTCTCCTTCAAAAGCTTCTTGCTATATGCAAGTTAGACATCACTGACTTCCACCTCAAACCAGATCATCCAATACAGGTTTTGGTGACTTCAAAAGTGAAAAGTTTTTTTACTTCTGTTTCTAAATGCAGATTCACATTATTTAGCTGGAAAAGCCCCATTCAAGTCCCACTACTGAAGCAGCAACTGAAAAAAGGTCTGAATTTCTAGGGAGAACATTCCCTAGAAATCCAAGCAGAGAAAGTGCTATTTGGCTGTCATTCTCAAATTTATTTATAAGTTCAAATGTTTTATACACCTCAATTTACACAGTAGGGAACTTGGTTATTACATTTTATAGCCATTTACAGGGAATAAAAAGAAAACCAGTATGCATAATTAAAATTAACCTTTATTACTTCAAAAACAGATGCCAAATATGCAGTATATTTCTGTTTCTGTTGGCATATTCCTAAAATACATGTACAACTGTAACTAGTCAGCCTAGACATTTGGTATACTGGTTTATAACATTCAGAAGTTCTCCCACACTGCACTGGGATGTCACTAGTAAGCTGACAAAAATAGGCAAATAGAAAGTTATCCTGGTTTTGAAGGAAAAAAAAAAAAAGCATGTGCTTTTACTAAAAAATTAGGTTATAATCAAGCATTACACTCAGAAAACTGTAAAATACTATGTTACTTCTAGTTTTAAGTGTAGCTACCAATTTCCATTCACATTTATTGGCACCAGCCCAACTATTTTAATGTCCAATATGGTAACCTCCAACATCAATACACTCATAAAGGCCCTTTCTGCAACAGAAGTTTATCATCCCAAGAGTCAACAATTAACTGTGCAGAAAGATTATGATCAAGATGTGTTATTCCTAAAAACCAGTTCCATGATACCAGAAGAATACTGGCATATGATTGCTTGCAATCACTTCCACTTGATTGGAAACTGCTTGTTTTCAGAACCTTTTTGTTATCATCTTAGGAGTTCCAGAGGTTTCTGTAAGGGTTGAAAGACAAGGTTTTTTCCCTACTTCTACTGTAGAACAGAACTGGGAATGTTATTTGAAACAACATATGTTTCAAACATTTTCCGAACTACTCTTCAGTGAGCAATATTACCCCCTTGGAAGAAATCATCTGTTGGATTATCAAACGCCCATACATAGTATTAGCAGAATCTAGCTCTGTAGAATCTCCAGCAGTGTAAAAGCACTGTCATCAAAGCACTGTTATTCATTTACCGCAGTAATGAAAACTCTAAGACTCTTGTCAGCAGCACATCAGAGTTCACAGGTATTTCTCTTATCCCTGCCATGGTTCTGCCCAAAACATGGTCCAGAGAGGCTTAGCCACATTTAGCCTGTTGATTTTGCATTACAGATTCTCTCCCAGCCATGCATGTGTGTAGTTTTACCCCAAGAGCACTGAAAACACAATCATAATGGTTCTGTCTAACAAGGAGTTCCAACAATTCCTTTTAACAGAGATGCACTGTGTAGCCGTTTCACTCTTAGTCGATATTTTGTTGCCTAAGAAGTCTTCTTTAAAAGCGACCTCTAGCTTCAGAGTATGAGCACTAGACAGACTACATATGACTAGTTAACAAATCAATCTGTCAATCTGTCACACAAACATTACACAGCATGTATTGTGGGGTATCACTTCAAACACACACACAGCAGCATGACTCAAGCAGCTCTGCCAAAACACACCAGTGTATCTGCATGTTTTCATTCTCAGCTTCAACACCTTTGACTGAACCAGAACACTGAATTCAACCCTGAGTTTTATCCTCCTGAATAACTTATTGTGGCAAGAGTAGTGGGACCAGAGGATGAGGAACTTGCTTTATTTTGTGTGTCTTATTTTGATGAGACACAACAAACAGAGGAGTAACAGAAGCTCACAAGAGACAGAATATTAAAAAGTCGCTAATGCCATACACATCAGGAAGGGAAAAAAAGGCTCTATGCTGCGTAAGACTACTGCATTGCTAGATGTACATTCTTCGAATTATCAGTATCCCAGAAGTTATCATCTTACTTCTAGTTTTTTTCCCTCTAGAACAATTTGGATTTCTTTGGCATCCAAAGTCTCGTATTTCAATAAAGCTTCTGCTAAATACTTGTGTTCTTTTGCATGGGTCTTCAGGACGTTCTTTGCTCGCTCATACGAGTCCTAATATTAGGGGAAAAACAAACAAACAAAAAAAGGTGGAACGAGATTATGAGACTTTAGAACAAAAACAACAACAAGATTCAGTTTTAAACGTCATTTCTAGCTTGAAACAAGCATCTGAAGTTCATACATTCAGAGCTACCACAGCTCTTCTCTCGAAGATTTAAAATCTAGCTGGCATAAATCAAAAAAACCCAAACAAGAAATAAAAAAACGACACCATCACACTTGGTGCCACCTTTGCATTTTGCAGAAGTAGGGACTAAAAAGAAAATCCTGAGAAAAACCTTAGTACATACGCCTTAGAAAAGACTTACTAGATTTCAAAACTTGCCGGTTGATATATTGGATTTTACATTATAAGCAGTGTTGAAGTATTCAAGGAATGTTCCTCAAAGACTCAAATTTTTAAAAGTTTATGAAACTCTCAAAGTATTAATATGTGCTTTTAGAAAGATGAAAGACACCCAACAAGTCACCAGTTGCTGCAAGGGGATGCATGCTGCCAGCATTACCAGCTTCAACTTTAACTTCTAGTTCTACATAGATGGCTCTCAGGTGATCAAGTCAGTTCAAAAACAGCTACAGCAAAAAAGGGTTACTAATTTAAATGTTATAAAGAAACAGTTCTCCTGTCTGTACCAGCTCAGATTACCAGAACAGCCATCTGGAAGTTCTGTGGTTATTGATGTTACAAACTTTCCCAGGCAGCTGCTACTGACCACCGCAAGGAACAGGCTATTGAAAGAGGCAACTCTCTGATCCAATATGGCCACTCCAGTGACTCTATACCAAACCATCTAGCTGCAAGTTATGAAATGTGAGAGTAACACAAAACATTCTCATCTGTTCTAAAATATTTTATAGCTGTATTTTTTTTCCTATGAATTGAGTAGGAAAAATACAAATCCTGACCAAATGGAAGAGGAAGTCTTCAAGAGTATATTAAAGAACACAACACCATCAGCTTGTTTCTCACCACTTGTCCATGACAATCACCAAGAAGTTTTTATATGCAGGGATTTAAACTTGCATGTACATTAAGTAAGTGTGAATGCTTTCATACACTTGTTTATTTTCACCAATACACATTTACCAAATGAATGTATCAGAGTGGAGGAGGAGAGAACCTTACCCGTAGAAGCGTTCTTACTTCCTGTTCAATTGCAGATTGAGTTTCAGGGCTAACTCTCCCCGCATCAGTATAGGTCATAACACCAAGCTAAACAACAACAACAACAAATACCTTTATCTTGCCACTATTGCAGTAACACACATAAAACACTGTTAGAGCTTAATCACCTATTGTTTCTGTGTGCTAAGTTAGTTGTACGCTTGTTGAAGTGCTTGCAACAGAAGCAAAACAAGAAGCCTATTCATCAACTACATAGTCAGTGCAGAGTTCTATTTCAACAGGTCACAATACAGAACCTGATTAAGCATTTTCTTATTAAAAAAAACCCAAAACAAAATCCCTGAACTATTAATGCTTGGGTGGGTAATAAAGATGACTAAAGAAGATTCTTTTAGAAGTCTAGAAAACTCACTATTGGTGTCCCAACCCCAAGATAACCCAAGATAACCCTCTAGTCCAAAAGGTTTCATTTTATTGTAAGTATTTTCTGCAGACATTAGGAACTTCCAAAGAAATTCTAAGGTGAAGATCTTGCAGGATAATTTTTAAACTGTCAAAGGTTTTCTAGTTGAGTTCTCTATAGCAGGGACAGCCAGAACTACTTCGTGTCTCTGATCACTGACAAATAGGCATTTAGTTACAGAACATTCATTTGTATCAAACGAATATTTAAGGATTGCTGATACTACCTTCTCACTCATTCCAAATCTAGTCACCATCAGTCTGGCAATTTTAGTAGCATTGTCAAAATCACTGGAAGCACCTAGAGAACAGATGTAAATTATGTTATTGAAAGCAAGTTAAACATGCCAGTTCACAGCTTTGATCACAAACACTTTTAACTACCAATCAGCTGACCTGTTGTGATGTGATCACTTCCAAATACGAGTTCTTCTGCTACTCTTCCTCCCATACAGACATCCATCTGTGCAAGCAGCTGGGATCTAGTTTCACTCCATCTGTCATTTTCTGGGAGCAAAGATACCTGTAAGATTCAGAACTGTGGTCAGGTAACAAAAAATGGAAGAAATACTGAAATAACCTGGAAAACATTCTTGTTTATATCCAAAACAGATATAAAGGCTTTCATGCAACAGTTTGAATGCTCTGGGCCTGCTTCTAATCTGCACGCTCATCAGATTTGCCTGGAGGTGCTTAGTCTAGCAGATGAAATAGCCTCCTACAGGACACAAGCACCATTTAAAATTAAGCAACTCAAACCTACAACCAGAAGAAACAGAACAATCTATTCTACTAATTTCTCCTTACTCCCTACACTTGTATTGAGCACAAACCCACTTGCCTGGAGGATTCAGGCCAATGGCTTTCTTTAACTGAACTTAATTAACATTACCTTCGATAAAGTTCAACAGAAACAGACATTAGAGGTATTTTTCTGTTGAAACGTTTGGCAGCTGAAGGCAGAATAGAAAGAGGTATCTATGATAAAAACAAGGTAGGTAACCAGTTAGATTTAGAAAAAGTCACACTGGGCAAAGAATAACTTGATACAGGATGTCTGCATTAAAAGTACAGTTGAGCAATGCTTCTACCTTCCAGTTCTTTAGATATTCTTCAAAGTTTCACTATTGGGAGCTATTTTAACTGCAGCAGAATCAGACATACTTTTATTTCTTTCCTTGTATATATGAACTATCATAGCAGCACAGGCTATTTAGAAACGGAGGAAGAAAGCTTTCTCTGTCACATAGAAAACATGACCGCAAAGTTTTCCAAGAGACCGCTCATAGCCAAGTATTTCAACATCCTACAGTCTGCATTAACATAATTACAACAAATATCATTGTTGGCAAATTCTTCACCAACATCAAAACAACATAAAATACTCACATGTCCAAGTGTTGTTCCTCGTGTCATGATTGTAGCCTTGTTGATCGGCATTGCATCTTTGGTGTAATACGCAATGATAGCATGTCCAGATTCATGGTAAGCAGTGATGGTTTTGTTTTTCTCATCAATTTCTACACTTCTACGTTCAGGTCCTTAAAAAGAGGAACATAAATAAACTTCTTTTGTACAGGTGACCACCATAGTCCACACATTACATATACTCACATTATATACACTCAAACAGAGCATGAAGAAGCTGAGAAACAGCATGCAAGCAAATTAACACTAAGTGCAAATGTTTATGAGTAGGATTTTAATGTCTAAAATACACCCTAGAAACGAGCTGCTTTTAAAGGAAAAGGTTTAAAATGCAGTTTAAGTATCTGAGAAAAATCCGTTTCTTCTCTCAAGTATGAACAGACCAGATTTTAAGTGTGTACGTCTCAGATGTTTTAGTTCTGTGTTATCACAGGACAAGCTAGTTAAACAGAAGTTCCAGGTTTCTGGTCTTTTATTCTCCCCTTTCCTTTAGGAGTAAG
>JANHGB010018251.1:0-20669 GCA_026283785.1 Coracopsis vasa | reverse complement strand
TGGAATTGCTATGGGCTGCTTCTGGGCACCTAGGCGCCCTGCAGTTCACTGCAGATATTCAAAGCTGATGGAACCTGAGCTGAAGCTTAGGTATAGCACAGTCTATAGCAAACTATATTGTCCTTTATCCTCCCCTCCTCTTCCCCACCCCCCTACTCCCTGTAAAAAGATGTCACATTCACTGAGGCTTAACAGTGAGGAGGGAAAAAAAATAGTCAAATCCTTAACCTCAAGTGGATTTACCCAAGGCCCCTTGGAAACAGCTGCTTGAGGAAGGTTTCTGTCAAGTCCGTGCTTCAGGTGCAGACATTTGGTTGCTCAGTCCGTTGCTGCTGCTTTAGTCTGTGCTCTTGCCACACCTGGACCTGTCCTCGCCTGGAATAACCAGTCCCTTCCATTACTTCTGCCTAGGGCCCTGCTGCTGCTGGGAGGTGAGGCCCAGCTCCTCACCAGTCCCCTCCCTCAAGGAATGTGTCACTAGCATGACACACACTGGCTCACAAATGGCCTGACTGCGACTCCCCACTGAGCACAGAGTAGAAGATCTAAAGCAATCACAGTAGCTTCTTCCCTCACATGCTGTGTACCATGCATCTCTCCTGCTCTCACAAGCTTGGAAAAACAAAACAAAACAAACCACAACATAACCACCATGAAACCACAATTTTCTTTAGCTCCTCTGTGCAACATTAAGCTGTGAAAAAAGTGGTGCATTCAGCCCTCTGCACCTTTGCAAGGCAGGACAGATGCATCAAAGCACTTTGCAGCCAGGTAACAGAAACTCCAGGAGAAGCAGCCCCAGTTTTACGTCACACAGCACATAAGGATACTTTAGCAAAACAGAGCTACACAGGGCTACTTCAGCATGCTCTAAATGACCTCGTTTGGGTTTTGGCAGAAAGATAGCCTCATTCATATGGACTTTATATCCAGATGAGAACCAGGCTATATGAATTCAATTTGAGAATACCATGAGACTGTATCTAAGTTATCACTGCATGGTGCTCCCCTGTGCCCTGTAAATATACCTTGAGTAGCACAGACAAGAACAGAAACTCTTTCTTGAATACATCTTGTCCCTTGCCATGAGATCCTGGGATTCATTTGCCTGGTGAAACCCCATGGAAACCTGCAAGCAGACTGCCTTCTGCTCTTTGAAAGCCCGTTCTTCAGAGCTGTTGTGATACATCTCTGCCATTTTTCTGGAGAAGTTTTTTTTTTTTTGCCACAGCATTAGGTGACAGAACTCACATTTTTGAATTTATAGAAATGGGATGTTAGAAAAAGTAGAGAGTGTGGAAATATTTTCATGTCTCCTTCCTAAGTTTCCAAAGAAGACCCCTTATGTTTCAAAAAAATTATTTTATTCTTCACTTTCTCACTGATCACTAGCTTGCATCTAGGCAGAAAGTAAGGCTCTAATTTGGAGGCAGGTGGACTGCTGATTGTAACCATAGGGCATTTCATATTTCTTGTCTGTATCAGCAAATTCCCCAATAAAACACTTTCCTAAAGCTTGGTTGTTCTTTTATGAAATTTAACAAAAAACTGAGTTCTGGATGAGTTATTTGGAAGTCTTCTATGTTAACTACAATTGTTCTGAGTGATGGTATTAATTTGGAGAAATTGTTATTCACTCCAGAAAACTTTAATCAAAGAGCAAACAACCAAAGGAGACTTGACACACAATATCAGGAAGCAGCTTCCTGCCCTGAACTGTGCATTAATTCCCTCCTTCAAAGGTGATTTCTTCAGCCAAGTTCTCTATAAACGGAAACTCTTGTTTCACCTCGTTTTTCGGAATGTGTGAGTCTGTGTAGAGAAGCTGCTTCTGTATTGCTACATTAATGTTACCTGTTCCCCTTGCAAGCATTGTTAAGTGAGTCATGAAAATGGGCAGCCTCAGAGGTCCATGTAATGGCAAGACTGCAAAGAAAAAACATGCAACCATTACCTTCATTTCATGGTACAGAGCAAGCAAAAAGTAAGGAAGTTCCCTGACAAAAATATCTTTAAGGCTGTGCCATGACAGGGATGACTACATAGTTCATCTTTGAGAGTCAGTGTTTCCAGATGCCTCAGAAATGATAATTTTTACTACAACTAATTACAGACACATTGTGGTGACTCCCCAGCCAGACTTGTAACCCTTTTATGTTATTGCTACTATTATTATTATTATAAGCAGAATTCAGTACCAGGCCCTTTGACACTAAACACCATGCATGTGTAAATAAGCAAATATGGTCTCCACTGCAAATACTTTGTAATTTGAGGCCTGGTCCACATTAATTTTTGTATAAATGTAACTATCCCACTTCACATGAATGATTTTGTAAGAATATTGCACTGGACAAAGTTATATAAGTATAACCACATTTATGTTAGTCTAGCTTACATCTCCAAAGAAGTTATGCTGAACTGTGTCCTACCAAAGTAATATTCATGCAGAACTACCACTTTACCTATACTGGGATCCAAGATCACAGTGAAACCAGTGCTCAGATAGGCTAATATGAGGAAAACTGGGGCACGTAAATTAGAGAGCAGAAGATACAGTCTGTACAGACCACAGCAATTTCACAGCTGCACCTCAACTTACCTCCTGAAAGAATCTTCTATTGAAAATTTTGGGTGTGCATTGCCTTCTCAGGTACCTGAAGCAAAGATGCCTTGTTTCCAATGGCTTTCTCTGTTGTGTTTGATAGACTTTTTAACTGCATTATCCTGAAGCTGCAATGTTACTTACTTGTTATTAAATTTCAGGGAAACCACATGCATTAGCAGCCTTATGAATGTCCAGAAAGAAGGAAGCTCATTTCTTACTAGTCACTAGAGAATCTATGAGATACATTGGCCAACCAGTGGATCCTCTGATGAACACATAGTAAGATGTGAGCCTCAACTGAACTCTTCTGTAATTGGGGCTTTTGGACAGTCCCTGTCCCGTGTGGATTTCCTGGACTCTAAATAAGAGTGAGCTCATTCTGCCGTCTTTCCCTAAGGGATAATAATAAGGCCTTCCTCCTCTACCTGTCACCTGTTTCATGAAACTTGCATGAATTTCATACCTTTCAGACTTCTGATTGGGTGTGAAATGTGTTGAAATTAGATAACAGGTTCAAAAGTTACACAGACTCATCAAGCGTGATCATATATGCAGTATTCCCTTAGAATAGCAGGCCTAACGATAAATTCCAGTTAAACTGACAAAGCATTTTTTGAAGGAACACCATGTTGTGATATAATCTGTATTTCATTTTCTTTAAAAACAAAGCCAACTGGAAAAACCCAACCAAACAAATAATCACACCCCATTTAAAACCAAAAAGAGCTGGATATGGAATCAGGAGCCCTCACCTGTACAGTGCTCAGCTTCATCCTGCTTCACTCTTCTTCTGTCACCATACCCCTCCTTGCTGATGAGCATATCACCTCTCAACCCTGCTGTGCCTTACACATAGTATAGGAAGAGGACATGCAAGAGCTCCATGAATGCTCCTGGATTCTATGATTGGTGGCAGATTTAGGGACAAGAGCTTCCTTGGCCCCCAGCAGATGTGCTTGCGTTAACAGCAATCTCTCATGTGCTGATAAATTGCCACTGTTGTGCACAAACCCCTGGAATTGAAAGCAAAGTTATCCTTTTAGTTTTAGTTTTATCCTTTTTACCAGTTTCTCTGTTTCAAACCACCTGTGTTCACTCTGGATCTCTTAGGGAACTTGAGGATTTGAAGTGATGATGGTAGACTGCAACCTGGATAGCTTTTGTCCTGTGCTGTATTGCTCCAAGGAGGCTGGGTAGGTCCTCTGCATGCTGAGAATCCAACTTCCAATTAGACAGGTTTCTTGGAAGAAAATGCAGCAGACAGCTATGTTCTCTAGAGTGAGATCTCAGGGTAAATAGGTCTGGATTGTGTTGGTCCCATATGAGTGATCAATGCTATGCATTTGTCTTAACAGTCCACTCCTCCCACTTTGCAAACTCAAAACACTTTCTCTGAATAATCACAACTGCACTGATTTCTTCTCTCTGTAAGGGAGCCTGGAGCCTGCGCCGATATTTTTAGGTAACCCACTTGCTCAGTTTTCTTTCCCCTCTGTGAACAGATCCTTCGCTATTCTAACTCACACTGCCACAAACGTTCCTTGTCTCTTTCTTGTTCTGGCACTGTCTCAGAACTGTAAATGCAGCACCTACTGCTTAGATAGAGAGCTATGCTATCACTGTACGCTGTTTTTTGTGTTTGGGCTCTTCCAGGGCTGTACACATGATGACTGGAAGTACAGAGCAGAGACTACAATGAAACCTTGATAAAATTAGTAAGTGGTTGGAGTATTATATAGGAAACCAAGCAAAAATTCCAATTACCATTTTTATGATTATTCATCAAACCTGATAAAGATCCCATTCCAAAGGAAGGGGTAAGAGACCCAGCCAGCAAAGGAAGGTAACCTACAACTGAAGAAGTTTCACATCCAAATTCTTTTCTGTTTCATAGTGACTGTTGGCGTAAAATACCACTACTCTGACATGAGGAGGCTTTGGTGCCAAGTTTGTGGAAGTATGAACAACAAAACCAGTGACAAGGCAGGAGAGGATCAGTCAGTCCTTGTGGCTGTGTCCAATCCGTGCTGCTGCTGTTTCAAAGGAGTTGCCCCTTTGGTTCTAACCATATCCTGGTTTCATTTATCCCATCTTCTGCTTCAGGAATCTTAAGAATGTTTTTTTACACATACTTCTTCTTTCAGCCTGTGCACTTTGTCCTACCTGACTACTTTTTTTCCTCATGCTTTCCATTCTTGTACCCAGTCTTTCCATTTCGCTTTCCTTTTTATTTTGCCCACAAACAACCCCCTTTCCCCAGCATGTCAACAGCAGTGGGAAGTAACCTAATTAATAGCTCCTTGATAGCCTACCCCACACGAGCACACACCCATCCCCCCAGTATCCCACTGGCAATTCAACAGCCCTCTCTCAAGAAGGAAAATATTTCCATACTAATTAAGAACAACATTGGGTATTTCTGGGCGGAAGGATCAGGGATTCCCATCTGGGCCTAGATCTCTTGAGCTGACAGCAATTGTACCTCAAAGCACATTTTCTTTTCCGAATCTTTGTGACATTAACTGTTTACACTGCTCTCTGTATCAAACATCTTTGTCAGCCTGGCTTGTATGTTAGCTGGTAGCTCTGCAATTGAGTTAAGGCTGTATTCGTGCAGCACTCAGCCTGTGTGTCTCTCTTTTAGCACATGGCACTTGCTCATAAACCTACATTGCTTCCCTTCTCTATTCTTCAGCAGGATTAATGTGAGCCAAGGACCTTTCCATGTTGTGGTTCTCAAAGGACACAGATGCTACTAGATCCGTTTGAAAGGTCTCTGCTGCTTGACATCCCCTGACACCCACTTCGCTGTCTCTGGTTCTGCCACGACCACTTGTAAAAAAATCAAGTGCTGTTTTTGAAGTGTATCTAGAGAGGGGCAGTTCTCAGTACTGACTGACCTACAACACAGGGGTTTTTTTCTATATGTTAGCAGGATAGTCCCATTTCTGTCTTCATGCAGGAGAAGGGAAAGGTAGGAAATGCTTCACTAATGACTGTATTCAGAGATAGACTTCCAGAGAAGAGAAGGAACACGCATGAATTTTGCTATCCCATCTTGTAATCACCCAAAAGGTAGAGTTTTGTCTCCTTACTCTAGACTCTGAGATAACACAACTAGTTGCTTTTCTTGCATCATAGGACAGCAAAAGGATGAAAATTGAATACAGAAAAGTGTGAGAAACATTGGTGCTTCTGAAAAAATGCAGAAAAATACAGCTCTTCCCAGTGAGAAAAAACATTAGAGGTCCTATACCACTTATCAGCTCCTTACAGCTGTGAGAAATAAGCAAGAGTATTTCCTAGAAGCCCTATAACAAACAGCATTGTATTAAGGGACACCAATACTGATGTGAGTCTGCCAGACCCCATTCTACACATTCAGCAGGCTGTCCCCACAGACTGTTGAAGTAGCAGAAACACCAGCAGCAGCTACAGAAAGGTTCACTGCAAGCAGGAAGCAGCCCACAAGCATGGGTGCTTCTCCTACACAGAGTGAACTGGAAAAAAGACTTTCAGGTAAGCATTCAGATAAAATAAATGCACAAGGAGCACATTTACTAAGCAGTGGGCCAGGGAAAGACATCTTCAAAGCACAGTAATAAGGAAGGAACTGTAAAACAGAATAAAGAAGGGAGATAAGTGAGGTACCTCCGCTTCTTCTGTCACTGCAGTACTGCCAGTGCAGCCTCCACTGCATCATATACTCCATGTGTCCATTTCTCCTGCCAGCCTTCTTCTGAAGAGGCTTTTATCCCCCAGCTGCTGCCCAAGCCTCAGTACATCTCCACTGTCCCCAGTGCCTGCCTGGACACAGTCTTGCCCATTCTTCCCCATCTCCACAAACAGCCATCCTTGTACAGCAAAGCTTTAGACAGAAAAGCATACATTTCCATCCACAAGGCTGAAAGAAAAAAGTATGGAAGGAATGAAGGAAAAAAGAATCCCTCTTAAAGGAGGGGGAAGAAGGATGGAGACAGAGGCAAATAGGAGGGAGAGTGAGAGGGGCCATAAATTCCCTTCTAATTCCAAATAATTCCGATTACACGGATGAGTAGTTTTCAATCAGAAAGATAATCTCAAAGATAGATGGCAGGATAATTGCTCGTCGGCGCGACGTAAATATTGTGTCGTTTCTATTAATCTCAGCGAATCGGGTGTCAGGGTTGTCACTCATTCATCAAAACAAATTAAAAAAAACATATTAAAAAAAAAAAGAGAGATGCTGGAGGGAGGGGGATGTGTATCCAATAAGCAGCTGAAGGCATGCAAGGTAATGAATGCTGCTTACATGCTGTTTGTATTTTTTGGTTTATAAAAGCTAAAGGTAACTCAGGCAGTAGGTCTTTATTAACCTCTTGGTAGGGACTGCAAGGGGCACTGCTGCATGCAGAACAGAGCAATAGGGCTGCAGAATAGGACTGTGCTTGCACAACAGGGGAGAGGAAGTGGACAATACGCCCCAGATATTTGGGTTAAATTGTCTGGGCATTAATGATAAGCAGGAGGTCCTTCAGAATCACAGTACCTGTGAGAAAGGACACGGATCACAGCATAAAACAAAGGCAGTGCCTCCATCTGCCACGTATAGGAGTGGGCAGGGAATAGAGAGCGATATAGGGAGGTCAGCAAGCGGGGCACACAGTGCTCCTTGGTGCAATTTCCCTACTGGCTGCCCCACTGCTAATATTGCATTCCCAGGCATTATGCATCCCCCCTCTCCCTCCCTTGCAACCTGCCTGGCCTCAGGTACCCTCCTCACAGTCCTTTGGTCCTCTGGCCAGTCACTGACTAGTGTACTGGCTTACTTTACCTTATCCAGCAAGACTGGTCCCCCTAAGCACCCTCCCAGAATTCTCCTCCTCTCCTGGGACCTCTCACTTGCTGGGAGTGTGCCCTGGTCTAGGACCTATAGGTAACAGCTTGGGCCACCCATTGATCAGTCACTAGTGTTTCCCAACTTACTGCACAGAGAAGTTCCTTGGGAAGACCCTCATGCCACTCTCAAATCCATTTCCTGAGGATTGACACCTCTTTCTCCAGATGAGGAGCTCTAGCCTTATCTTCTGCACGTGGGATTTCCTCTAGGGAATGCTGGGCCACCACTCACATCACACAGCTGGCACAGCTCTACTGGTGTAGATCAGGTTGGATCAAGCAACCTTGAAGAAAAGGTCCCCCATGCAACTTTCTCCTTACCCAAGGACATAGTCACATTTTTCCAAGAGTGGAAAACTTCTGCTAGACTGTTTGTCTTGTCATCTTGTCATCTAGCCACGTCATCTTGTGCTGCAACCCACAAGAGCTGGTAAACCAGTCAAGGCTAGATAAGCATTTGGACACATCATTTGCTCAGTAAACTCAGCCATGGGCAGGAAGCAGTTCATAACTGTGCAAGGCGGTTCTCCAAACCAGGACTGTTTGATCCTGCTGCTCACTGCTGTGATGCCACAGGGAGTCTTTTCAATGCATCGTGATCATCCGTAGTCACTGAAGTGGTGCTCTTTGAACATGTCACTTCAGTTTGCTGTTGCCTATGTAGCATTTTTGTGTGGCTTGAAGAAAACTTCCTTTTCTTGCCTGCAGTCTGGAGTGGCCAAAACACTGCCTGAAGCTTGTGCTCTGACTGATGTGTCATAAGTACTTTGGGATGAATGAAATGAAAAGGTATTATGTTTTTAGGCCAGATCTAGTTTGTAAACTAAGTCAAATTTTGCCCTCCTGAGCTCCAGGAAGAAGCTGACAGGTTTTGGCTCTAAGTTAGCTTAGTGCTTTGCAAACAGCCTGCTAACACAAGGACCTGAACCAGTGCCCAGGGGCTGTCTTCGCTAAACGGATTTGAAGAATGCTAATATTTCATCCTTGGCCATGTCAGTGTTTCTGTTCATTTACTGCTGCTGTTTGCTAAGTGAACTTATTTACTTTAAAAGCCATTCTATTGGTAGCTCCTGTTGAAAGTTGGAAACAAATTCCCCATGGATGTCCTCATGCCAGACTATGTCAGAACTGGTCCCAGTGTAGGCCAAAATTCAATAGTTCTGAGTGCTGTTCTCACTGCACAGTCCTCTGGGACAGAGGGAGCAGTGAGACTTGCCCCAGCAATACTTTTAACCTGTCAATCCAGCCAGCAATGCAATATCCGCTCAGGATTTCAGCTGTTTCTGTGATCCTGCCTTATCTCCCTACATCCCCTGGTGTGCCTGCCACTCGGTGAAATGTCACTTCTCTCTCCCCTTCTTCCAAGATGGAAGTGAACTTGTGTGCTTGGCAGGGGGGCTGACAGACATGAGCCCTTAGAGCTACCATATTCAGTTGGCCCTGAAAGGCTGTCAAGGACCCACTGAAAAGCAGGCAAGCCACACTGTGTCAGATTTCGGGATCTAACACTGCACCTTTCTGTCCGCTCTTGGGCTAGCTCTAAATGGAGCCTTTGATAGGCAGCCAGGCAGCTGTCACCACAGGGTCAGTCTCTGAAGGAGAAGAGTATAAGCACCTGGGAAGCACATGCCAGTGAGCAGAGAATAGCAGTAGTATTGTAAGGCTGGGTCCTGCAGGGAAGCAGGAATGCCAGAATTAGGGGAGAGACAAGCACTGGACAATGGGATACACCAAAAGCATCCATCCAAAACTCATGGAGAAACCTCAGTTCCACAATGATTTCTTCAGGGGTGAAGTGTCCCACAAAACCAGCTTCCTACTAACTCCTCAGTGCTCATTTCCCTCTCCAAGAAATTAGTCCAAAGGAGACTCCTCAAGGGGAAAGAGTGCAAAGGCACTTATCTTCAATAACCACCCAGCATCATTACCCACTTCCCATGGGTGAGGACTGTAATAGCTTTTGACTTCCTCATGGCTGGAGTCAGGGCACCTAAATATGACTCGATGCTCAAGAAGAGTATACTTCCTCTCAGTATGTCACAGCTTTCCCAGTGAGTGCCTGAATGGCTCCCTACCATAAAAGACTGAGCTCATCTCTGATGGATGTGAGGGAAGAACAATATGCCACCCTGAAGGGGATCTCCCTGATTCTCTTATTTAAGGACCTGATTCCTATACCCATGCAAGCTGGAGTTACAATTATGAGCTTAACTAATTACAACTATCGGAACTATACACAATTGCACATAAATCTTAATTTACTGCTACCAATTAGTGTAGTTTCTCACTCTGGAACAAGAGGTGGTCCTTTGCTTTAGTGGCCTTCTTTCAAGGTACCTCTGGAACAACTTGGTGAGTTAACCGGTTGACAGTCTGGACCTTTAGGTAATGCTTTTTTTTCCCCAGAGACATTCTTGGATCTGTGGAGTGAAATTTCTGTCACAAAAGAGAAGCTGAATGAAACTAGAAAGGTTAGTAAAGAATTAGCGGCTAGTTTTCAGCATGGGACCAGGTCAAAAGCTCAGTTACTCCGCAGTCTATGTAGGACTACTGAGATACATTGAGTGACCTGGAAACTGAGAACAGGTGGTAGAAAACTGCAGATGACAGCCTCGCTTAAAGTAATCAAGGTAAAAGTGGACTCAGAAGAACCTCTGTGTGACAAAGCCAGATAGAAGGACAGACAATTGTGGGTGAAATCCAGTGTCAGACAAAACCAGGCAATGCAGACTGCCCTCAGACAGCACTTCCATGGGGCTGGAATTTCCAAATGAATAAAGGAAGCATAGACAGTTCAAAGGAAATGACCTTTCACCTACAGTGGTGGCAAGGAAAATAAAACAGAAGAAGAAGAAGAAAAAAAAAGGCACTCATTCATATGCTTTAGGAAGGAAATACTAAGTGATGATAGGAATTTTTCCCCTATGTTCTGTGCTCTACAGTAGCCCTATCTTTGTATGCCAGTGGAATTCTTAGAGGAAGCATCTCTACTCTTCTTCTTTTTCCTTCCTTAGATACTACTATAAAGGGCCCAAGGGAACCATGCCCTTAGAGCTACCATAGTCAGTTGGCCCTGAATATCTTCTGAGAGAGAGCAGAAACAGGAGTGCAAAGCTGGGAGAGAAAAGTGCTTCCAGAATGTAGAATATATGAAGCCACATTAACACATGGGACTCAGCCCCACCGTGTAGCACTGAAGGCACAGATTAAGCAGGATTAAAAATAGGATCAGATAGGTGTACGAATTATGATGTGAGCTATACAGGCTCTCCAGTCCTCTGCTGTCTCACTGACAGCAGCCAAAACTTGCTGCAAGAGCCTCATAGTAAATAGGGATAATCTGCCTCCTCCTGTACAATTGTCATTCTGACAATCAGAGATTCAGTTAAAACTCAGAAGATGGTAAACCTCTGAACATCAGAGAATAATGATGTGTCCAGCTCCACATGGATGCCAGCTGAGGGAGCCTCTGCTGGGCTTTATGGATCAATTGAGAGGCAGCTCCTTTGCCTAAGTGCCTGATTTGTTTTAGGCTTTGTATACTGACACAATAGCTGTTTCTATATGTAAAGTTCCTCCAGAAAGAGATGAGAACTGTACAAAGCTGTCTCCTGAGCTCGCCAATGCACCACCAGCTGGACCCACCTTCTTGGAGAAAAGAATATCCAAAATTGGAGGCTGCAGCCAACTGCAAACAAGCAGAAAGAGTTAAAAAACCCCCTTACCCCCAAATTCAACTCTTCTGGAGTATCAACCACCCTGGAAAAGAGGACTCAGGAGCAGGGAGGCAATTGGTACTGACTGGCATGATAACTTCTACGCTTCTGCGTGTCACCCCACTTAGCTATATTTCAAGCGCTGGATGGCTCCTTTCAGTGTAACTCCCCTGCACCTTCTTCTATCCAGCCATCCCTCCTCACTTCTCTAGATGAGGAGATAGGTGTGGACACTAGAAGCTGCGGCAAGTCTGATAAGTCTGCCTTGTTACCCAAAGGCAGAAAAACTGTGCTGGCCGTGTGAACCCAGCTTGCAAAGGTCAGACTGGAAAGCACTGCAGGGTACAAAAAGCCCTCAAAGGGAAAAATGATAAGCTTCCTTCCTTGGTTATATTTCCCAGCTCTGCCTCACCCTTCCATAATCTTTTAGACTGGCAGCCCCCGACTGCTGAAATCCCCCATCTTGTACACAGCATTTACCACATGATGTAACCACCCAGGACCAGCTAGCGCCAGGATTTCACAGCTGGCCTAAACATGGACTGAACTTAGTAGCAATACCTCATTCAGAGCTTGTTGTAAACGTGGTTCTTGAGCCTATCAGAATCAATGCTTCTCTATAAAAGAGTTTATATGTATATATATTCCATTTAACCTCCTTGTTTCTCCCTGCTTTACTGAAGATGGGATAGGCATAGCAGAATCTCTCCAGACTGGTGAGATGTGTGGTACAACTGTCTCTTAGGAAACTTCATCCACTTCCCCTCAGCCTCTGCCAGACTCACCTGGGCACGACAAAGGCTACAGTCCCCCTTCTATCTGGAGAACAAATACACACTGCTAATGGGATTTCACATAGCAGAATGAAATGCTACATCAGCACACAGACACATGTAAAATATCAGACAAAGAAAACATGAGTGAACAAGCAACAGCAACTGAATGCCAAGAGCACTTGCCCAACCTGGTTTATTCCCTATACTGGCTTCACAGACATTACTTGTTCAAAATAGCTGCGCATCATTCCTTTCTCTTTTCCACCTCAGTTTCTAAGAACATACCTCTACTGCAAGAACTTCAATGCTTTCACCATCCCTATCCCTTGCTTCTAGCCTCCCTTAAGCACATTTCCCCTGTGGATGTTCTCTTACACAAAAGCTAGGGGTGGGGAAAACAAAGTTACGTGCTGAAGAGCTCAAGAATTTGTATAAAAGTATCTGCAGCAGCTGAACATACTTGCATTTCCCAGGCATGCCAGTGGATGTAAGGGTCACATTCTGCCCTGGAAAGCCTCTCACTGCAAATACGCCCATTTAGAAGATGGAGAACATGGAAATCTCCTTTTCCCTTTTTCCCTCAGGAGAAGCATTAGGAAAAGGACAACTTCTCAGCAGAGGTGCTTCTCATACCTGAGGCCACTGCAGGTTAGCTGGCAAAACCAAACCAATGTCTGATACTGGGCTGAAACCTGCCCTCTTGCCCTGAGACCAGCAGCAGATCAAAAGATATATTCTCAATGTCCACCTTCTCCCTTCTCTCAGCCTTATGTCACTTCTTCCTGGCCTGCCAACAAATGAATTACCTCTCTAGACTTCTTGCAAGAAGGAAGCGGATACAGAAAGCTCTCAACACAGAGTAATGGTGCAGCTTTGATTACAACTGCTGTATTTAAGCTGCATGTGGATCACTAATCACAATGCTGACAGGTACACCTTGAGAGAAGTGAGACCAATGCTCCAGCTCTTTCACTCTGAGGCTTGTAGGAAAAGATTCATTTTTATCTGAACTTCCCTCAAGCAAGAGGGCAGGGCAAATGTGTCTTTCCAATGTGCATGGCATTTCCTGGGGTTGGAGTAGAGGCCCATTTTCCTCCTCAAGGAAGGGAAAGGGGAAAGATACAGAGCAGACAGCATGAGGGCAGGTGCCCAAGCATGAAAACAGATCTCCTTCAGTTAGAGGCAGAGTGACACTGCAAGGAGTTGCAGGAAAAGGGCTTTAAGGTCCCTGAATTGAATCCTTTGGAGATCCTAATTTCTGTGAAATAAATATGCTCACCCATAGCCTGTGATTAGAGAGCAAGTAGCAAACCCTCAGCTTCATCAGGCATTGCTCAAAGGCCAACTCATGAGAAAACCTATGATGTGCTCTGCCCACCATGCTCTCCTACAACCCACCTGCCTGTGACAGGCTCTTTCCACTTCAGCATTGCTGCTAAGTTACTCTGCCCCTTGTTCCATTCCACCTCTCCATGTTGATTAAACCCCATCTCTGAGGTTCTGCCTCCACTCCAGCCTGCATCTTAGTTCTACCTTCCATTTGTAGCAAATCTGAGGCAGCCAGAAAGCTCTCTTACCCCGTCCATGCACACTACTAGCTACTGTGTGCTAGTTGTGAGCTGACTAAGGAAAAGCGATCTAAAAGAAGCTGGCTTTACAGACTATGGGTTTCTCTCTGACCTGTAACTTTCTTCTGATCCATTTTCAGAGGTCCAAAATCCAATAAATTAGGGCCAGTCAGCTCATCTGTGTCCTTGGGAGAATTATGTAGTGAGTTCCCTTAGAACATATTTTGAGCACATGAAGGAAAACGTGACTGGAAACAGTCAGTGTGGGTATTCCGAGGATAAATCATGCCCAACCAACTCGATTCTCTTCTGTGATAAAATGATGGGACTTGTGGACGAGAGGAGAGGCATGGAAGCCATTTACCTTGACTGGAGCAAAGCATTCAATCCTTTCACAGAATGTCTTAAGTTTGATATAAAACTATTGTGAGTGGACATTCAGATGTGTTAAAAACTGATTGGATGATCAGGCTCAGAGGGCACTGTTTATACACTACCTGGAGGCCAGTAACAAGTTGTATGCCAGGGTCCTGGGATATGTCCTGTTTAGCATCTGCATCACTGACCTAGAGGCTCCAACAAAGCACACCCTTACTGCATTTGCACTTGACACCAAACTGGGGGAACTGATTGATATGCTGAAGGAAGGGCTGCCATCCAGGGTGGCCTAGACAGGATGCAGGAATTGGCCTAACATGAACCTTATGAAATTCAACAAGGACAAATTTGAAGTCCTATACCTTGGAAGAAGTAATTCACTGGGACAGTACATACCAGGGCCAGCCTGCCTGGGTAGCAGCTCTGCTGGAGAGGACCTGAAGGCTGCATTTATCGGATCATAGCCAGTAGGTCAAGGGATGTATCTATTCACTTCACTTGGCACTTATTGGACTCTCTCTAGAATATGTTGTCCAGATTTGGAGCCCCAGTACAAGAGAGAGCTAAACTGGAGCAAGTTGAATGGAGGGTGAGCTAGGTGGTCAACAGGCTGCAGCATTTGCCCTGTGAGGAGAAATTAAGGGACTGTCTAGCCTGGAGAAGGTTTAGAGGGACCCGAGAGCAGACTTTCAATAAGGACTTTATCAAGAAGACAGAGAGAGACTGTTTATAGTGGATCCTAGGTTGGCACTATAAAACAGATACAAATGGAAACAAGAAAGGTTCAGACTGGATAGAAGAAAAAGCTTTTCCAGCATGAGAACAGTCAAGCACTGGAATGACCTACACAGACTGGATGCGCAACCTTCGTTTTTGGAGGCTTTCAAGACAGTAACTTAAAAAAGCCCTGAGCAACCACGTCTGAATTCAAAGTTGACCCTGCTTTAAGCAAGGGACTATACCAGAGACCTCCTGACATCCCTTACAACCTGGATTATTCTGTAATTCAGTGATTCTAAAACAGACTGAAGAAGACATTCATTTCTTGCAGAGGTATTTCTGGAGTAGAAGGAGCAGGTATAAAAGTGGCAGGACCTGACTGTCTCTTTCCATCACCTCTGTAATTACTGCCTCTGCACAACAACTCTCCTCATAGCACCTGTGGAGTAGATGGGCCAGAGCCCCTGAGAGAGAAAAACAGCTACTTGCATGCACTCTAAGGTGAAGGCCGCCATATTGTTGAAATCACAGCTGCGCTGGGCAGGGCACGTCTCCAGGATGGAGGATCACCGCCTCCCTAAGATTGTGTTATACGGTGAACTCGCCACTGGCTGCCGCAAGAGAAGTGCCCCAAAGAGGAGATATAAGGATTCCCTGAAACAATACCTCAGCCTTGGCCATACTGACTACCATCAGTGGTCCACCTTGGCCTCCAACCGGAAGACTTGGAGACACACCATACATACTTTCAATGTCAAAAGCATCTCCTCTCATGTAACTAAGACTTTTCTCTCTGGTCCCACATTCTTCCTTCCCAGCAGGGGCAAAGGCATTAAAAGCAATCCCTAGAAAGCAAAACCATTACAACCTTTGTGACTTATAACGGTAGGACATACCCTAATGAGAAGTTTTATGAGGCATACTCAATGAGAAGTTTTTCCAATTTTCCACATATTCAGGTACTGGTGCTCATATGCACAAAGCTATGGATTCATACAGTAAAGCTGAAGACTAGAAAAATGCTGGACTCTTCCTTACTGTTTATATTTTTAAAGAAGTTAACTAAAATAACCATGAAATGGAAACGGCATGAAACTTCTTCCTGAATCACTGACCTCTCATAGGCTTCTTGCCTGGGAGCACAAACTATGGATACAAAGCATACTCTCCTGGCACAGAGCTTTTCAAAGTTTTTTTTCCCAGAAGCAGGGACACAGGTCAGATATGCAGAAAATTTTTTAATGTCACAACTACTTGCACATCAGGCAGCTGTGTTTTGAGAGATTATGAAGTTTACCAGTTTCCCTTCATATTTTTTGCTACTTCAAAAGGTAACAAGGGAATTTTTCTGCTATCAATGTTTAGTTTGCTCTCAATGATGCCAAGGGCCTCAGGGAAATCTGGTAAAATGCTACTCTGGAGCCATGGAACTTGGTACAGTAAAGTCTTACACAGGAAACATTTCTTAGTGTAGGGATTGTCTGCTGTATTTCTGAGCTGTCTTCAAACAAAACAGATGAATAAGTGTCTCTTTCTTTCTTACAGTTGCATCTTTGGCAGATTCACACATAGGAGGGTGGATACTTCATGTGTTTGCTCAACTATTTGCTGAAAAAAACCCCACCTACTAAATGAAAATAAAATGGAAAATACAGACCAAACTACCTTGTTTCTTCTTTCACTGCTAAGTCCTGATAGTGGATTTCAATTTCCCTAAAACTGTTTCATCGCTGACACAAAAATAATAACCCAACTAGGGGAAAAAAAAAAACCCCAAACCAAACCAAACCCATGACATTTTAATGGTTCAAATCATGGAAACTCAGGTGCAAGTTCATCTTAGAACTCCCAGGCATTAGGCTTTCATAAGAATTACTTATTTCAGTCACTGCCATTTTAATGAAAAAATAAATTAAAAAAAAATCAATTAGCTTACTAAAAGCTCTGTTCAGTGCAAACTATAAAGATTAGACTCTGTGTCACAGTATCTCAAAGTCAAATGCTTAACATTAGTATTATTCACATTACATTATACTTGAGACATTCATAAGAATAATTTTGTGGCAGTGGTGTATGTTGTAATAGTGTTACTACAGTTTGAAGTTATGTTTCCAGTGGCTTACAGTTTGGCAGAAAAATTCACAGCAGTATGAAAATCCCTAAAGATAAGTCCATCTAGGTCAGAAATACTTCCATTGTAGGCAATCACTGTTAGAAAAAGGTAATTTTGTTTTATAGCGTTATCAATTGTGCAGACTACGTATTCAAAACTTTCTGAAGATTCAACAATGAAATTATGAAAGGACTGACTAACTGCTTTGAAGGCACAACTGCATTCAGTTGTAGCAAAACATATATGTGTATGGTACATAATGAGCTTTTAAAAAAAATCCTAATCATGTATTTATGTAATTGGATCTATTTTGCTTTACTTCAAGTGAAGAAAAAAATACCAAATAATTAAAGCAGTACTCACTAGTGATATGAAGTTGGCAGCTGTGTGAATAGAGAAAACACTATCATTTTATTTTCTGTAGCACTAAAATACTGTTTGAAGTGTGCCTGGCTTGTTAGTAGGTTTCATATAAATAAACCCACTAACAATGTAACAATATTTGAATAATTAGCTACCTTCCCAGCTACCCAGAGAGGAAGTGGGAGCTTCAACATTAACTTCATGGAAGTGCAACTGATCAGAGGCTCAACTGAGCCAAAAGTACAATCCTGTGGCTTTTTCCGTCTTTTATATAAATCACACATACCAACGAGGAAGCAAAATAATATAGAAATACTGGAATTAACATCCAATAGCAGATAAAGGCCATGGAAAAAAACCCCCACCCAAATTTCATCTGGTATCTCTTATTGTATTGATTACACGAAGCGTAACACTCCAAGTCACTGATTTGTTGGTGGATTCCAAGAGGGCACTTCAAGACTCACAAAACAGAACTGGATTCTAAAGCTTAGCCATTCAGGTTTTCTGGCCTAGCAAATGTTCTCTCAACAGATGTGTGACTGTTGTTACCATGCCATAGATCAATGAATGGTTAAGTTCCGAAAGACAAAATTATATGGAAAATTTTTACAGGGGGAAAAAAAAGAAAGTATAAACATGATGCGTTTCCATGATCTTAATATAAATAGATGCTAGAACTGAAAAATGAAATCTAATACACAGCCACATGTACAAGTGATAATAGTAAGTAAAACTGTGGATGAATACAGGACAGTGAGGAGTTAAACACGAGTGACTGGTCAAGCAAATCAAAGACACTAGATGTCTGGGGGGTTTAAATCAGTTTAAAAATATGAGAACATAAAAATAATACCATTATAAACACAGACTCCCTTCTTTTTAGTAGTTCTATACAGAAAGACCCCCTGGGGCTATCCATATTTTACTGACTGTTCTGTCAAAGCAATCATACATTTATAAAATAGGAAAGCATTTATTTGAAATTTATGTTTTATTAGTGTGATGATGTGATCTGGTTTTGAACTGTCTGCAAAATGTGCCAAAAAATCATCGAGACCATATGGTAACTTTCCAACAAGCTGGTTTTGTGCATCTGCTATCTTCTGCATGTCAAGCGCTCCACATAATTTTACTTGGGTCTCTTCATCACACACAAAATTAATGTAAGCAAAGAATTCAATGGCATGTGTTACATATCCAAAGTTGCCCTACAGAGTAAGCACATTGCTTTTAATTTAACTTTTTTTTTTTCATTAAAATATATCTTTATTGCAAGGACTGGTTCATGTTTTAGCACTGAGCCTCCTATAGGAGGCTCTCACAAAGGCATTCCCTAAAGGGGAGAAGGAAAGGCTCAAAGGCAGTTAAAAAGAGGGCTGTGAGCACTGTATTTTTAATAATAGAAGTTTAAAAAGTTATGGGATAAGCGTGCAAAATTCCTTTTTTTTTTTTTAAACTGCAGGCTGCCAAATCCAATTAAAAAAGAATAGCAGCCCATTCTTGAAAATACGTGTGTTTGTAAACAGCAATAAATAGAAATAAGAATTAGATTTCTGATTTAGCTCTGTACTTCATCTCAGGATTTTTTCATGGTGCTGAGGTGCCACAGGTTTGAAGACTAAGGAGATAAATCAAATAGCTACAGTGTTTTCTAGGGAGCACAAGCAGAACATATGCCTGTCAGACACTTTCAAAACACAGCTCCTGGGAGAGGTTACCATCACACATGAGAGCATACATGCTAATAGAAACCAAGGCCTAAGCCCCATAAAGGAATAAAGTCCTCTAAATACAAGCTCTTGATAGTACTGAAAGACGACTTAAACCTAATAAACATTGAAAAGAAAATTCAGCAATTACAATGAGCAAAAAAAAGAACCTCCAGCTCAGACAACAGCTGAAAGTGTGTGATGTTTTCTGCCAATTTAATGACCAAGTGGTGTACATGGGAGGAGGCTTCGAAAGCAGTGCTGTGGATCCAGGTGAAGTAAAAATTACGCAATCAACAGTTCTTACACAGATGTTCCCAAAGGATGATGTACATACAAACAAGAACTTAAAAGACAGTTTATGAAAATAATCACTGCTGGTGGGATACCTCCAGGTTTAGCTCCAGGCTGACTGGAGCAGAACACACGCCCTTCCCTCTAGACTGCAATGTTGCTATAGAATTGCCATTATGGTACCTCTGCTGCTGGGATTAATTGAATCTAGACTTCAAAAGCTGGTGTGAATCCTGTACCAATTTTATTTCTGTAAGAAAAGCAGAACCATGGCATAGATAAAAAGCATCAATTCTTGATACTTAAATATTCAATACATAAATATTTAACTAGCATTTCTCCATCTTTCTAATTGAATATAGACTCAAGCTGACTTAGGAAGTCAGAAATTGGATTCAGGTCTAAATTTCAAAACCTTCCAAGTTAAATTCTATCTGGAACCAGTGATCTAGTCTGCACTTCTCAGAGTCTGTGGCCCTTCTTTTGAAGGAAGTCTTCGCTCTTTCAGACAGCTGCTGCCACTAGCCTTGTTAGCGTAAAGCTCTCAGTGTAAGAGAGATCACATGCACCATATGTATCCTTGGAAGAGAAGAAGGTATCATGCTAGATAGCATTATTTTTTAAAGGTTGTGTTATCAGTTTTATTATCATCAACACTAGCGCCTACTCCTACAAGTAAGCACGGAAAAAATTAGTATAAACCACACTTCAAATCAGTGCAGTAGCAATTTCTGCTGTAGACAGAGTATGTTCTGATGGGCAATGAATTCAGCATAATCACACAGCTTCCTGGAGGCTTTGTCCCCCACCAGAAAGAATCTTGTTAACTTTGAGTAATACCAATTTTGGTCTTTAGATCTTGATCACATTATTTATTGTATACATATCAATGGTTTAGTGAACTTTCGTGTTGTAAACACTATTTAAAAATAAAGTATTTAAAAATAAACTAAGTGGTTTAGTAACTATTGTTTTTTCAATTCTATAGAAGACTGCTGTGTTAAAGAAATTAAAAAAAAAAAAAAGTTTTCAAGACCTTTAATCCAAACAGTTTGCACATATAGTAGAAAGGCATAAACATGTCTGTCTTATGTGACATTTCAAGGATATTCCCAATATCTGTAGTAATAGTAAACCAGGTGGAACAAATCTCTGAAGAATATAAAACAGAATATCCAATCTTTCCTAATTACTTTCCAAAATCTTTATGTCTGCTTCACATCTGCCTCCCCCATACAGGCTGCATTCCACCCCACCTAAACCTTGAAACAGCTGTTGCATTCTCAGGCTAAGAAGAAGCATGACATCTGGATACAAAGTCAGCCAGATGGCAGCTACTCACTGAGGACATACAATTTCACTTTTCATTTGACCTGCTGTAATCTGTGATGCTAACCTCAGTAACAGGGGATGTTCTGTTTTTCTGTGCTACTTCCTTCTATGTCAAGGAAACAAATTTTCTGTTGGGGCAGACTGCAGTGTGCAGAAAGGTATGTCTGGACTCTGCTCCCAGAAAAAAGGAGCCAGGTCAAAAAGCTGCTGC
>JANHGB010018238.1:0-10594 GCA_026283785.1 Coracopsis vasa | reverse complement strand
CATTTTATATTTTTTCTTTACTTTTTTTTTTTTTTTTTTTTTTATCATGGGATTGTATCACTGGATCAGTCTTTTTTTTTTGTTTTTTCCCATATCTTTGCAGTTACTTGCTAAAAATCCAGGGGAACGACTGGGTTGCACTGAAGACGGAGCTGCTGTTGTAAAGCAACATCCTATTTTCAAGAATATTAACTTCAAGAGGCTGGAAGCTAACATGTTAGAACCTCCATTCTTGCCAGATGTAAGTAGGTGAGACAGATTTGATTAGTATATAAAAAGGCAAGAACTGCAGTAATTCCATGTCAGCAATCATGTGGCTCCAGAGAAACCCTTGAAGTTAGTTAAATTGGCAGAAGAATGCCACTGTTTTCATCATAGAATAGTTAGAGTTGGAAAGGACCTTAAGATCATCCAGTTCCAGGCCCCTGGCATGGGCAGGGATGCCTCGCTTTAGACCATGTCACCCAAGGCTCTGTCCAGCCTGGCCTTGAACACTGTCAGGGATGGAGCATTTACCACTTCCTTGGGCAACCTATTCCAGTGCCTCACCTCCCTCACAGTAAAGAACTTTTTCTCAAATTTCATCTGACATCACAAAATGATTTACAATAAATCAGTAAATAACTGATTTCTTAGCCCCTAAAAGTCTACTTCTGTAGCTCAGATGCTGAACAAATGAAGACTAGGTTTGAACAAATTACTCTGGAGTTGAAAGGAGAGTGACAGATGATAAGTGAATTATGACAACCGTTAAGAAACCCAGAGAAGTTACATGCTGTTTCTCGTTTTGATATTTCTTTTCTGTTACTTGCAGGATGGATGGAATTGCTCAGGTGCCTTATGAAGGGAGTCTTTAAGTTTTTGCATTTCTGTGGTATTTTTTGTCATTTTGTAGTATTGTGTCATTTGGTGATCAGCAACATGAAATATGTATATATATGCAGGCATTTTGCTCCCTTTTTGCTCATCTAGGGAAACAAATAAACCAACCCACAAAACCCCACAACCCCAAAACCTTAATGAAGCAATCTTGTCTTGTACTGCAGCCACGTGCCGTATATTGTAAAGATGTCCTGGACATAGAGCAGTTCTCAACAGTAAAAGGAGTGAACCTGGATACTACAGATGATGACTTCTATTCCAAATTTGTTACGGGTTGTGTCTCGATCCCTTGGCAAAATGAGGTATTGTATATTTCATTAAAAACTATTTCCTTTAGCACAGCAATATAGAAGATTTATAAGGGATATAACTATAGGATTAACTTTCTCTGTAAGATGTAAATAGATGTCTGCTTTAGACTTCTTTGCGGAGTGACTTCCAAGACAAGTTCTTCCCAAAACATAAACAACCTGCTACAAATTTAGATCTATGGTAAATCTGCACAAACAGAATGTCATTTGTCATCATAGATGCAAAATACCGAGCGGTATTTAGCAACAGTATGACCACATTTTCCTTGTTCTATCACATGTTATTCAATGCTGCTGTTCATAGGAGGGAATGAATGCTATTCAAAACACTCAAAAGCACATACATTATCCTGCCTGTGTGTCAATAGAGTATCTGAGTGAATGGTAATACAGAACTGCACATTCACCTTTTCTAAGGTTTCAAAACAAACAGTTCAATACAGCTTGAGGCAGACTTTCTCTTAAAGCTTTTTCATCTGCCTAGTGAGTGAGTGTTCTAGTTTTCTGCATAGCATACTAGAATTTTGCTACCTCTGTGTGCAGTTCAGTCTGTATTTAGGAAATTCAAATCTGTTCTTTCACAAAGAACACTCAGTAACAATTCTTTAAAATTGTAGGTTTTGCTATGAGTGTCTTCCCCATATTATAAAATATTTATAACTTTCTGAAATCAGTATTGTCTTGAATTCTACCCAGAACACCAGAATGATGTTTAAATTACTGTGGTCAGGCATCAGCTACTTTTTCCCCCCAAAGTGCAATTCAACCCCTTGGTAAAAAGTATCCCCTCAGTACCATGCAGGTAGTAGTATTTTGCACAGAATCATCATTTTTCCTCATCAATATCATGTTTATTAATTAAGTTCAGTCCAGGATATATGGATCCTATATTTGTTAGGCTGACTGCTCTGAAATTATTAGAATAGATGAAAGGAAAATCAATTTCTTGTTCTAAAAACTTCTCATTACTGCTTCATAGGCAGAAGAAATGCCTTACCAGAGCAAGGGGCATCAGAGCACTTAGCAGCATGGCAGTGCCTTTATTGCTGTTCTTTATTTTGCTGGATGCACAAGGAGAGTTAATGCAGACTTTGTGTCTTCCTTCACAGAGCTCTGGAAGTGCTGTAGTTTGGCTGATGAATTTGTAAGTTGTTAGGAGCCAGGCTGAACAGATAATGCATGGAATTTGTCTGAGAGGCTTGTGTGGATATTTCATTTGTATTTCATGTGTTTCAAAGATGATTGAAACGGGATGCTTTGAAGATATCAATGCATATGAAACTGATGGTACTGTGTCACCAGACAGAGAGAGGTCTCCTAAACCAAAGAGAGGCTTTTTTCACAGACTTTTTAGTGGAGAGGTAAGGGTATTTCTTTTCTTTCATAAGAAAATTGGCAGTAAGACCTTAAAATCCATTCAGTCTTTTATATTATTTTGTGATAGGCAAAATTAGTTGTTTGGTAAATACTGAAACTAAAGAAATCTGGTTTATTATGGCTTTGCCCCTGCACTGCATTTCAGAAACAGCAGAAATCCATAGAACTCCAGGAGTTTTTCCTCCCTCAACATTCTGTCTTCCTCTAGTGTCTGCTAGCTGTTACCTGGGGAGAAGGAAGTGTCTGCTGTTAACAGCTGTGGTATAGCTTGTTCTTTCTTAAATATATTAATTTGGGTCTTGCTTCTTATGTATTTTGCCAGTTTCCTATAAAAAGTTCTGGGGAGATGACTTCAGAGATAACTGAGGCCATCTCTGCAAAAACTTAAATAACATTGACTAATGAACTCAGGAGTATGGTGGAGCAATGCAACTCCTGGGACTCACTCCTTCAGAAAGCTGGCCTCCCAATGAAGCATTTTAGGGTATTTAATAAGTAAAAATATCCCCTAAATGAATGAGTGTGATGAGGTGTCGTGAAACAAACACCAAAAAGTCTTAGGTAGTTTAATGCCTTTGCCAAAACAACATAATACATGTTTACGCAACTGATAATGCACAGCCTTCTCCTACACACATAACTTCTACTCTTTAGTAAACATTTACAGGTGTATGACTTGAGTATTTATCACCTAAAAGACATGTGGCATATTGTGCTTGTTTTTAGGTCAGGAGAAATAGGCTATTTGTAAAGGTTTTCAGTTGAAGATGTTGAACACAATTCTGCTTGCTCAGTATGCCTGCACTTAGAGCGGAATTATCTTGAGAAGCATGAGTGTATTCTAGTAGAGAGCACTTCTGGAGAAATGACTCTTGCTTTCAAGCAGAAATGGAATTTTAAAATTGCTAGGAGCATACAACAGGGTCGTGTATTAAAATTGCATGATGATATTTTTTGTCACCAGCTGGTAATTCACCTCTCTAAAATGGTACAGTGCTAATGGAATGTATAATAGTACTCTCATTTTTAGTCCACCTTTTCAAATTCACTTTTCTCCCTCTTACAGTAATGGAATAGAAGGAATGGTTAAGTGTACTGATAATGTCACATAGCTGAAGTTAAAGCTTGTGTCTTACTGTAGTCTTTTTTGAACTGAATCAGCAGATTTCAGACTGTCCCAACATATAGTTCTATATATTGAGAAAGAGTCCTAAAAAAAACAATACTGCTTGAGGGCCTTTAGTTGGTTTTGAAGTTGTAAGAATGCAGTTAATTGTCTTGTGAAGTTAAAAGAAGGAAGGAACTTAAGGTTAAATGAAACTTTAATGACTTGAGATTTGGGGTTGGGTTGTGGTTTTCTTTGATATTCCCAAAGTATTTAGCTAGTATGGAACAAAATGTGCTGGAAAAAGCCATCCGCCGCCCCACCCCCAGCCTTTATGTGGCCCATAAAACACACAAACCAATGATAGTGTCAGTTCAGCAGCCAAATTCTCTTTTGTCTTCTCTTGCAGGTCTGCTTTAAATCTGATTGCAGTGACGATGATCAGGAGTCCTCCCGACTTTAAATCATTTTACTCTCATCAGAAAGGATGAGCAAACTTTAAATGTTTTATATCTCTGTAGCAAAGTGTATTATATATATTTTTTACCTGAGTTCAAGGATTTTTGTACATTTGTACTTCATTTGTTTTAAGATGTATATTTTCACTAAAGCTTAATTGTACAAAAAGCAATGAGTGCCATTTGAGTGAGTGTGTTTCTGTATGTATTTGATTTACCTTGATTTATTTTTTTTTCCCAGTGGAATGAATCTAGAAATACTAAAAGGATTTTAAAGCACAGAGATATCTATGGCATCAATGTAACTTGACTTTGTATGCTGTTGGTAAAACTCTTCTGTTCAGGGTCCTTATTAGCAGTTTTTCTTGACAGTAAAATTGCTGTACTGATAAATTCCAGAATTCCGGTATTATCCAGCAGCATGGCAGTGCTATTATCTAATGTATCTCTCAAGCAACTGCTAAGGAAAAAAAGGAATTCAGTGCACTATGGCCAGCTATTATGGAATTGTTCTTTACTCTCTCACTCTGTAGAATGTCTTTCTGTATTTCTATATATATGGAGAATTCTGAACATTTAGCTTAATCCTGTAACAAACTGTATTTACCCCATTCTTCTTTTCTACCCGTCTTACATATCCTCTCTGTACAGTTTCTTAGCATGGACCATGCGAGTAGACCCATGCCAGAATTCAGGGGCTATATTTTGAGTACTTTGTTGTCTTTACTAAAAGGGTTTATTTTTACCTGTGGGAGCACCTTTTTATTTTTTCCTGTAAATGAAATTGTTTACAACTCCCTGTAGGATGTTACAGTTTTATAATGGGTTACAAAACAAAGCATGGGCTCTTGTTACTAACTTCATCTCTGCTTATTATGTTGGAATGCGCAATATTATGGGGTTGACAGCTGTCACTGCCACTGAGGGAAGAACAAGGTAGTATTAAGTGTCAAATTTAATTATGTAAATAATCTTTCCTTAGAACCTTTAAAAACTTAAACATTAAAACCTGCCTTTAATAATTGCTTGACACAGATGTGGAGCTGGTATTGAAGTTTTAGTTATGATTACCTGATGTTCATAAGCAAAACTGTTTCCAGCTGCTTGAAAGCTTGTCAAACTTCCCTTCTTCTGGACTCAAAGTATGCCAGGCTTTATTTTCATTTTGTAAAGTTTCTGGTAAAACTGTTAATGTGTGTATGAGAATGAATTTAAGGAACACATTAAGAGCCTTTTCTGGTTTCAAAATTGGAGTTAGGGATTTCAAATATAATGGAACACTCTTGGAGTTGGAGACAAGGCTTTTGTTACATAGTTTGTTCTGTGCTGTGAAGATCTGTCTCCACTGAGTGCGAATGGGTTTTTTTTCTCTCAAATCTCTAGGGCACCAACTAGACCACACATGTATTATACACGCAGAGCTCCTGATTGTCCCTCTACCTCAAATAGGTTTGTGCTTGTGATCCGCAGACCCACTGCAAAAAACTTAAGCTGCTTCTGAGAAACTTGCAAGATACATTTGATGCTCAAGCCTACCATCAGTTTTTAATTCACAGTATTTTGCCTCTAGTGACAAATACATTAATGGGCTGGACTTTGAATAAAGTCGGAAAACCAGTGTGTTACAGAACCCTACTGGGGATGAGGTGGTGTCTATCTGAAATTGTTCCTCTTGGCTACTGTGCCACCAAAATATGGAATGAGTCTCTCTCTTCCTGTGTTTTCAGTGCATTTTTCCTGATGTCTAAAACAGCAGAGGACAGCAAAATGACTGCTGTAAAAAGTGAAAAGGGAGAAATTGGCAGAGAGAGAAAGAGTTTGAATGAATTACTGGAAGATAGTCTGATGCAATAGTGGGAGGCTTGACTAAAAGAGAAATATCTAAAATAAGGGTGTTGGCTGGAGCCATTATGTGTGAGACAATGAGCTGGCAGAGTCTGACCTGACCCTCTTTATTATATACCGCAGTAACAGAACAACTCTAAAGATGGGAATGGAGAATTGGAGAAATCATCATGTTTCTCTGATTAAGGGGTTTAATTTTTTAAGATCTTGGGTTTGCTGTTCTGAGGCAAAGGTGACTACTTAAACAGAGGGCATATGGGGTGACAGTATGGATTTTAATATCTGCTTAGAGCAATAATATCTGCTTGAAATTTGGGCAAGAATACCATGGACACAAGCTGAGTAATTTTTATGCAGAAATTACAGGAATTGGCTTTAACAAATAAAGAAAACCTGAAAGTCTGCTTACCATGTATTGCAAATTTTCTTTCCATATTGGAGGTGGAGGGATCTAAACTTTAAAAAATCAAATAAAATCAGCTCCTCTATTCTGGAGTGCTGAGGCATAACACTCATTATTCCCCAGGGATCTGTGAAGAAAAAAGGCCAGATAAAAGGAAAGTTGTTCCTAAGAAATGGTTACTTACACATCTGCTCCTTTGGACAAGGAACTTCAGCCATCAAAAAAAGTAGAGGATTTGTTCATTGTCATAAAGCTTTATTTAGTTTAATTTCACATTTTTTTTCTGATGGTCTGAATAATACTGTTATTTTTGAGTAACTACATGTTCGCAAGACTAGAACATATATTCTGTTGCGTGGGGGTGTTTGTGGGGTGTTGGTTGGTTGGTTTTTACCACAATAGGCTCAAGATGGCATTTTGCTACAATATATTTGTCCCTTTTGGCTAGAAATAAAACCACATAATACTGACTAAATGTCATCTAATGTGAATCCCCTAATGAATTGGAAAGGACAATAAACTGGAAGGATCAGCAAAACTCTCCTTATATGGTACATGGAGATTAAGATATTATGGTGTTTAAGGTGACTAACATTGCTTAAATCTCTTTACTAGAGTATTAGTAGCTTGGAGATGTATTTTGAAAGCAGGGAAAGGGTAAGGAGAGGGAAGAACACCTGGAAGTAGAATATTGTGGTCTGATAAATTTAATACACATTTTGCTCTTGGTTTCTGCAGGACAGCTGAGACAAAGAAGGGAAAAGGCAGCAGGTTGTGTCTACCGATTAAGTAGCCTTTTATTTCCATGAAGTCATTCAGTGTGACTTCATTATAACTCTGTGAATTCAGATTCTAGATCCATGTGTTAAGGGCTTTAATAGCAGTGAGACAATCCAACAGCCCAACTGCTTTGTTCTACTGGTGCAAGATTTGGAAAGACCTATGGGATTCCACGGAGTTACTTGCATGAGATGAACCCTCCTTTCCTGTGGCTTCTGTTTCCAAACATTTCTATATGTAAGTCTTAATGTCTGCTTGTGCATACCTCATGAATCTGTAATTCAGAAACTGTGAAACATGTACCTGTACCTTACTGATTTACTTAATGCTTTTGAATGTTGTGACCAACAGAATAGAATCTTCATGCCTCAGGGTTGTTCTCCTCCTATATTAAAAAAGTCAGCTTTTGTTTTCTTCCCAGAGGTGTAGTGTTCATCATAGGGATGGTTTTATGTGTCTGAATTGTAACAACAAAAAAACAAAGTCTCAGTTGAAAAAATGGGCACTTAAAACTAATTACTGTAAAATAATAAATAGGAAAAAAACTGTGGTATTCCCATAACAGAGAGTGCTGTTGACAAATCTGAGCCTTTAACAGAACACATTGTATGGCTTTTCTTTTCCAAATAATTTTTAAAACAATAGATCCCAGGGGTTTTGTTTATGAAAGAGAATTATCTCCATCTGAAAATAAAATTGCCTAATTTGAGAAATCAGTGATTGAATCTATTAAAAACAACTGAAAATCCATTTTTAGAATGCACTTATTTTTCAAACAATACTGGTGTAAGAAACTTCTCATTGCTATTTGTCCAAATGGAGAATACTTGTTTACAAGTTACTGAAGTCAATAGAAGTAATATGATTTTGCTTTGGTTCACAATTTAATATTACACTAATTTAACACTGGAATTATCTTTTCACATTAGTGTAGATTTTTCAGAAAATACTTCTCTTTAGGAAGTAATAAAAAAAATTGAATTAAAATTTAAGAATTAATGGGAAGCATCTTAAAGCTAAATTTTATGTTTCCTTTGATTTTAATTACCTGCCTGGCTCATTTTGTTGATGCTGATGTCTCTTCTGCTGAATGTACAATTCTCTTTTAGTTCAGATTTGTTCTTAGGGTGTCATTTAAGTTTTGCACATGAGATGCAGGTAACTTTTCTCATGTTCCGCATGTGTCCAGAACACCAGAGTGCTATTCAAGTATAGTAAGGCTGATTGTTCAACGTGACGTGTTAGTGTCGGTATCTCCAAACCATTGAACTGTTTGTGTATGAGCTGTTTTCCTGGATGTTCTAGTATTGTTATTCCTGAAATAAAAGCAAAACACTGCCGCCTATCTCAACCACATGTACTACTGTCTAATGTGATTTCTTTACCATGTCTATCATGGTAGCCAGGATAAATAAAAGAAAAATTGTAATTTGAAACAAAAAACCCTGCAATTTGTTGAAGGAGGAAATATGTATTACATGCCGTAAGATCTTTACCAGTGCCAGATTGTCAGATCCAGGAAAAAGTGCCCTTGCTCTGTTGTATTTGCTCAGTTGATACCTTATCTCATAGTCTGATTTCTACATACATTTCCGTGTGAAAAGACAGTTGTCAGGATGGGCTGGTTTTCATCAACACATTTACTGTGGTAACACTATGAATGTGAATTAAGAGCAGTCAATAGGAGCTGCAGCTTGTCATCAGCAGCCTTATCATGCATATTCCGTTTTATACTGTTGCCAAAGGTAACTAGCCAGATTTCCCCTTCCTTGAGAGAATCTATACCTTGACATCAGTTGGATTTGTGGGTTTTTGAGGTTTTTTAATATCAAATACTTTTCAACAGTGAGCTGCTTATATTTCCAATGTTTTGTCCTCTTTATGCAAAGGCTTTCACTGTGGTTTGATGACATGAGTTGAAGGGCTAAGCACCCAATGACTATACAAACCAGCTTCAAATTATAAGTGACTTTAACAATGATATAACCATGCTGTGACATATTGCAGATTGTGACATTATTGCAGGTCAAACTACATGGGCCAGTAGTCTCATAAAGTCTCTTGGATTACTGAATAGTACCAATTACCTGCTGAATTGTTTGTGGACATGCGGAAATGCTGCTTAAGCGTGAGTGCAGGATGGGGCAAAAAACAGTCTCAGTGTCTTTGTCCAACCTGTTATTGAAAACATTAGAGCAGGAGATAACCTATGCCTAGGTAGTCTGTGGTCACATTAATGATGTTCAAGTCTGTGCTTCAGACAGGGTAAAAGCCTGTTCCTTCTTTCTTTCTCCTGGAGGTTGAGATGAATTAATTGTCATCCACTAAATTCGATGTAACCTTTTAGGTATTCACTGTTATTCCACTGAGGTTGTGATTTTATTTTCCTTTGTGGTAATGATGGCTTTACAAAAACTCCAGTTCTGTAACCCTGCCTGCTTTTTCTTGCTTCTTGCCAGTTTTACATCACTTTATTTTTGCCAGTGCAGCTGTTTGTGGGACTGCTGTTTGAACAGGATCAGTGACACAACACTTGCAGAACCATGGATCAGTAAATCTGAACTGGGAGAATATACCGATAAGGTACTTGCCGAAGAAAAACCTGATACCCCTGAGTTCTCTTCCAGGCACCCCAACTCATAGTTAATGCAGCCAGTACAGTTCTGAAAGAGGAGGGGAAGGAAGAGGAATGTGCCCTGGCATTTCTGTGGTGAGTCAGCAGCCCTTGGGGGACTGGTACCTGTTTTCATCTAAAGCTCCAAGATAGGTTTGCAAAGAGTGATTTGGTTGGTGGCTTGTTTAATCTTTGATAAGAGCTTATGGTCTTTTAAATGTGCTTATATTTATTTCCAACGGTGGAGTGGCACAGGCAGTTGTCACACAGTGTACGCAGCATTCCAGCTATGCTGTCATCTTTCTTCATGTATCATTTGCTAAATAAAAAATTCATGATGGCCCGTATGTTCCAGAGAAAACTCTGCAAGCTTTAGCATGAAATAATTTGGGAAAATACTTTCTTTACCTTAAAAGCTCACATTTTGTTACACAGTTATAATTAAATAGAGGGTTTGCTCGAAGTTGAATTGCTTTCAGTACTGTAGATAGGTTTACTTTTGGAGGAATGTCTCAAATGGTTCATCTTTTATTAATGTGCTAATAAAGTTAACTGGCAAGAGCACTGTTACTAATGCTAACTATTTGCCAAGAACATGAGCAGTAGGGTGATTCTTTCATGACTTACGTTGGCCTGAATACCCAGAGACTGTGACCTTCCCTTCTTTTGTGCATCCTGCACGCAATAACAAAATTCATATTAAGTTATTACTATGCATTTATTTTCTTACAAGTCATAGACTCATGAGGAAGGGACCTCTGGAGATCATCCAGTCCAAGCCCTCTGCCCAACGCAGGGCCATCTAGAGCAGGCTCCAGA